>JAVIAB010000117.1:34788443-34918443 GCA_032433765.1 Megaustenia siamemsis | reverse complement strand
TACAATACAGATCTACTATACCAACAGACGCCCACCACTACAATACAGATCTACTATACCAACAGACGCCCACCACTACAATACAGATCTTCTATACCAACAGACGCCCACCACTACAATACAGATCTACTATACCAACAGACGCCCACCAGTACAATACAGATCTTCTATATCAAAAGACGCCCACCAGTACAATACAGATCTACTATACCACCAGACGCCCACCACTACAGAACTAGATCTTCTATATCAAAAGACGCCCACCACTACAATACAGATCTTCTATACCAACAGACGCCCACCACAACAACACAGATCTTCTATACCAACAGACGCCCACCACTACAATACAGATCTTCTATACCAACAGACGCCCACCACAACAACACAGATCTTCTATATTAACAGACGCCCACCAGTACAACACAGATCTTCTATATTAACAGACGCCCACCACTACAATACAGATGTTCTATACCAACAGACGCCCACCACTACAATACATATCTTCTATACCAACAGACGCCCACCACTACAATACATATCTTCTATACCAACAGACGCCCACCAGTACAATACATATCTTCTATATTAACAGACGCCCACCAGTACAATACAGATGTTCTATACCAACAGACGCCCACCACTACAATACATATCTTCTATACCAACAGACGCCCACCACTACAATACATATCTTCTATACCAACAGACGCCCACCAGTACAACACAGATCTTCTATATTAACAGACGCCCACCACTACAATACAGATGTTCTATACCAACAGACGCCCACCACTACAATACATATCTTCTATACCAACAGACGCCCACCACTACAATACATATCTTCTATACCAACAGACGCCCACCAGTACAACACAGATCTTCTATACCAACAGACGCCCACCACTACAACACAGATCTTCTATACCAACAGACGCCCACCACTACATAAAGATCTTCTGTATCAACACAATTTAAGGTGGTAGAGTTGTTAGTGCGTTCGCTACTCGACCTGCCAGATGTAGGCAAGTTTGATATTTCCGGTTAGAGCAAGGCTCCCCCCCCCCACCCCACCCCTCTCTGTCAGGACCCAAATTAAGAACCCTGTCTAGTATACTCCGCGGCGATTGCGCCACGAAAGCGGCTTTCATTCTGAGCCTCTTACTTAATATCACGACAGATCCATTAATGCCACAGAAGATTTACGTTTTCTCAAAGTTGTATGTTTAGTTATGTTGAACAAATAATTGAGATAACTCTGTCATCAAATTGATGAAACAAAGGGAGAGAAATCGGAGTACACGTGACGCAAAGTGAACTTTGAGAAATGGGGTGGTAGTGTCCGTGTTTGTCCTTGACTATCAGCACATTTAGTATGTTCTTTATAACATGTAAAAATATCTCTCTTTTCCTTATTTATCGCATTTCTACTGACTGCCGAAGGGACTTATAGGACTCAAGAATAAAGGGTGCTTGCCCAGTGCAGTCACCACGATGTGTTTAGGTTTGGCTTTTAATTTCACTCCCCGCAAACAAAAATACAAAACAAAGAGCTGTTAACCCTAGCGTGAGTGGAACCCTGGTTCTCATAGTTTGGATCACACGTATCGACTCGGCCACTCACTCTCCTATTAGATTTATAACAAACTGAACTGTGATTTAACAGAAGAATGATTAGAATATCGTCAAGTGAAAGAAGTAACAAAAGCAATCTAAAAGAAACGCCAAAGTTCAGTATAAACAGAGAGGAGAATTGGAAAAAAAAATATAAAAAATGGTATGGTAAAAGCTTTACATGATTGATAGGCGACACAGATTTGAACGACGTTTCGTCTCTTTAGGCTTTTAGCAGGAACAAACAAACAACACGCACACACAGACTTGTGAGTAAATAATAGACCTCGACTGCAAATGTCGACCTAGGTCACCTCAACTGCAAAAACCCTGACAATGTATAAAAGTATCTAAAGCCCCACAAATACATGTATACACACACAACACACACACACACGCACACACATACGTGTATATATATACACGTACAAACAAACACACACATACCTATATATATATGCATATATATATATATACCAATATCCATACATATGAACACATGCATGCATATGCACACCCATACGGGGACAATCATATATGTGTAGAAATGTGCGCATAACGGCCACATAACCAGAATAGTACACACCGAGGTCAGTGTACATACATAAAGGAGAAAGAATAGAACAGAAGAATAACAGTTACTCAAAAGGCGGAAAGAATGAGATGTATGAGAGTGGGGTACAATAAAAACATATGAAGGGTTAGTAGCACAGAAAAAATGGGTATAGGAGACCACCGAAGTGTCTCAGTGGGGACTAGTGGAGGAGAGCTATGAATAGCATGGCATAGTGGATAGACTAAAGTGCCGAAACATGGGCAGCAGAGAAGGCTATCCAATAGGGTAGGAGCAACTAAAGGGAAACTATGTGTACGAGTGAGATGCATTCATGCCTCGTGGGGTCAGCGAACCAAACTGGACTATGAGGCGATTCTCCAAAGCAAACGGGCTGTGGTCGCCAGAGTGACAAAGGACAATACCAGTGATACGGATGTCGTCTTTGTCCTTGTGGTCTGGGGAGTAGAAATGGGAAGACACTAGAGTACCAGTATTCTGTTGAACATCTCGAAGATGTTCACAAAATCTTTGCTCTAAACGTCTTACAGATTCGCCAATATAAGTCATGTGGCATCGTTGGCATATGATGGCATAAATGATGTTACGAGACGCACATATGAAGCAATGCTTGATCTCGAACCGTCCATTAGGAAATAAGACAGAGTCAATGGGGAGCACATAACGACAGGTGATACAAGGGGCCGTACCGAAGTGTTGATGGTCTGAGCGGGCAGATGGCTCCTAACCAGAATATCTCCAAAATTCCTGTCACGTTTGAAGGCGATCACAGGGGGATCACTAAACAGTAGACGAGTAGTTGGATCAGAGAGGAGAATGGAACGGTAGCGGTTGAGTATCTTCACAGCAGCCAAGATGTGAGGATGATAGGTGAGGGTGAGTATAGTGCTCTCAGAAAGGGGGAGGGCGGTTGGAAGGAGTGAGTGCCTCGGCACCAGTCCTAACTGAGACACTTCGGTGGTCTCCTATGCCTCTTTTTTCTGTGCTTCTTACCCTTCATAAGTTTTTATTGTACCCCACTCTCAGACATCTCACGCTTTCCGCCTTTCGAATACCTGTTATTCTATTGCTTTATCCTTTTTCCTTTGTGTATGCACACTTACCTCGGTGCGTACTCATCTGGTTATGTGGGCGTTATGCGCACATTTCTACAAATATATGATTGTCCCCGTATGGATGTGCATATGCATGTGTGTTTATATTTATGGTTAGTGGTATTATATGCATGTATATATATATATATATATATATATATAGGTATGTGCATGTCTGTTTGTACGTGTATATATTTATACACGCATCTGTGTGTGTGTGTGTGTGTATATATATATATATATATATATACATGCATTTGTGGGCCCTTAGATAGTTTTAGACATTGTCAGGGTCTTTGCAGTCGACGTAACCTAGACAGCGTCCCCCCCCCCCACTCACATATTTTTAGAACCCTTCACACGGTCATGACCAGCAGGATATAATTACAGCTACACCCGTGTGACTATCTCTTTCCCATTCTGACCACGGTCCACGACACAAGGAAGTCATTGTTCTTTTCTTACACCAGTTTCGGTTATTTTGTTTTGGATGTTTCATTACTAGTTAGCTATGTATGATGTTTTATTTACTTACATATCTGTGTGTGCGTGTTGTTTGTTTGTTCCTGCTGAAAGCCTACTGAGCCGAAACGTCGTTCAAATCTGTGTCGTCTATCAATCACATAAAGCTTTTACCATACCATTTAAAAAAATTTGTTTCCAGTTCTCTCTCACATTCAGCTCTACTGCAGCTTCACATTTGTATGCATTCATTTGCATTTCTTTGCCTGAACACCTTCATCATAAACATCGCGATCGTCTCATTTTGATGTGGGAAGGGAAAAGTTGGAATATAATTGAACAATTGGAAAACTCCAAGGAGGAAGAGACAAAGGAAAAACTGAATAGCGGACATCTGAAGAGAATGATCTGGAAGAAATTCGACAGCTGAAATGATAAACAACAATAGCTTTCGATTGGAAGAGATACAGATGAGGAGAAACATGATCATCTACGTCAGTAGACACGGTGGTAGCACATGATGGTGATACGTTTGGTTTATAACAATTGAAAGCCTCACATTTATCAAAGCCCCGCACCAATCAAAGCCCCGCACCTATCAAAGCCCCGCACCAATCAAAGCCTCACACCAATCAAAGCCCCGCACCAATCAAAGCCCCGCACCTATCAAAGCCCCGCACCTATCAAAGCCCCGCACCTATCAAAGCCCCGCACCTATCAAAGCCCCGCACCTATCATAGCCCCGCACCAATCATAGCCCCGCACCAATCAAAGCCCCGCACCAATCAAAGCCCCGCACCAATCAAAGCCCCGCACCAATCAAAGCCCCGCACCAATCAAAGCCCCGCACCAATCAAAGCCCCGCACCAATCAAAGCCCCGCACCAATCAAAGCCCCGCACCAATCAAAGCCCCGCACCCATCAAAGCCACGCACCCATCAAAGCCACGCACCCATCAAAGCCACGCACCCATCAAAGCCCCGCACCCATCAAAGCCCCGCACCCATCAAAGCCCCGCACCCATCAAAGCCCCGCACCTATCAAAGCCCCGCACCTATCAAAGCCCGCACCAATCAAAGCCCCGCACCTATCAAAGCCCCGCACCTATCAAAGCCCCGCACCTATCAAAGCCCCGCACCTATCAAAGCCCCGCACCTATCAAAGCCCCGCACCTATCAAAGCCCCGCACCTATCAAAGCCCCACACTTATCAAAGCCCCGCACCTATCAAAGCCTCACATTTATCAAAGCCTCGCCTCGCACTTATCAAAGCCTCACACTTATCAAAGCCCCGCACCTATCAAAGCCCCGCACCTATCAAAGCCCGCACCAATCAAAGCCCCGCACCTATCAAAGCCCCGCACCTATCAAAGCCCCGCACCTATCAAAGCCCCGCACCTATCAAAGCCCCGCACCTATCAAAGCCCCGCACCTATCAAAGCCCCGCACCTATCAAAGCCCCGCACCTATCAAAGCCCCGCACTTATCAAAGCCCCGCACCTATCAAAGCCTCACACTTATCAAAGCCTCGCCTCGCACTTATCAAAGCCTCACACTTATCAAAGCCCCGCACCTATCAAAGCCTCACATTTATCAAAGCCCCGCACTTATCAAAGCCCCGCACCTATCAAAGCCTCACACTTATCAAAGCCTCGCCTCGCACTTATCAAAGCCTCACACTTATCAAAGCCCCGCACCTATCAAAGCCTCACACTTATCAAAGCCTCGCCTCACACTTATCAAAGCCTCACACTTATCAAAGCCTCGCCTCGCACTTATCAAAGCCCCACACTTATCAAAGCCCCGCACCTATCAAAGCCTCACACTTATCAAAGCCTCGCCTCACACTTATCAAAGCCTCACACTTATCAAAGCCCCGCACCTATCAAAGCCTCACACTTATCAAAGCCTCGCCTCGCACTTATCAAAGCCCCACACTTATCAAAGCCCCGCACCTATCAAAGCCTCACATTTATCAAAGCCTCACACTTATCACATAAACGTTGACATCCCAAATAAATCAACACAATACATATGTACATATATTATGGTGTCCACAAATAATGAGGTGGAACATAAAGCAACAAACTATTAACAGATTAATGCCACACAAAAATGACCGTATATTTCACACACAAATACTTGCACACAACATCATAGTAAAGTACCCCCGTCACGCCAAGTGGCGTATAGGGAATATTGTGTTAGTGACCATATATTTTACAGACCTTCGGCACAAGATTTTTTGGGTAATGTGGTTGGTATTACACCCGTGCCGCTTCACTTTCCCAGAAAAAATCCCGGTACCCATTAAAGGTTGGGTGAACCCGGTAGCCGTCGGTTGGGATCGAACCCTACCTCTTGTCCTTTGTAGTCCAGTTCACTAAGCACTGAGCTATCGCGGCTCCCTTTACACAACACCATACATGAGACATTTAAGCCACACAATGACTGCTTGCACTTCCTGACCATGCATGTGAGTGTTGGTGTGTGTGAGTGTTGATGTGTGAGTGTTGGTGTGTGTGAGTGTTGGTGTGTGTGTGTTGGTGTGTGAGTGTTGGTGTGTGTGAGTGTTGGTGTGTGTGAGTGTTGGTGTGTGTGAGTGTTGGTGTGTGTGAGTGTTGGTGTGTGTGAGTGTTGGTGTGTGAGTGTTGGTGTGTGAGTGAGTGTTGGTGTGTGTGTGAGTGTTGGTGTGTGAGTGTTGGTGTGTGTGAGTGTTGGTGTGTGTGAGTGTTGGTGTGTGTGAGTGTTGGTGTGTGTGAGTGTTGGTGTGTGTGAGTGTTGGTGCGTGTGAGTGTTGGTGTGTGAGTGTTGGTGTGTGTGAGTGTTGGTGCGTGTGAGTGTTGGTGTGTGAGTGTTGGTGTGTGTGAGTGTTGGTGTGTGTGAGTGTTGGTGTGTGTGAGTGTTGGTGTGTGTGAGTGTTGGTGTGTGTGAGTGTTGGTGTGTGTGAGTGTTGGTGTGTGTGAGTGTTGGTGTGTGTGAGTGTTGGTGTGTGTGAGTGTTGGTGTGTGAGTGTTGGTGTGTGAGTGAGTGTTGGTGTGTGTGAGTGTTGGTGTGCGAGTGTTGGTGTGTGAGTGTTGGTGTGTGTGAGTGTTGGTGTGTGTGAGTGTTGGTGTGTGTGAGTGTTGGTGTGTGTGAGTGTTGGTGTGTGTGAGTGTTGGTGTGTGTGTGAGTGTTGGTGTGTGAGTGTAGGTGTGTGTGAGTGTTGGTGTGTGTGAGTGTGCGCGTAAAAATAGTAAATCCGCAGAAAGTACACTCAATGGTTCTCACGTTGGTTACGAAAGGGAATCTAAAAATAGTAACATGTCGTGCCGGTCGCATTTAGTGTGAAGTGATTAGTGCGATATTTTGAGACACTTTATATAACCATCTATGACATTCCGGAGGCGGATTACTAATTTGTGAAAGAGGAGGGGGTGGGGGGTTAACAGTACAAGACAAGTAAGCGCATTCTAGCTGCCTTTTTTTATTATTTGTATTATAACTACTTTTTTAAAAAATATGTATTGTAACTACATAAATAATGGTAGCAACACAAAAAAAAGACATCACCGGAATGCAGAATGCACAATAATGACAAGTGGAACAATATTAAAACAGGTAAATGAATTAAAATATCTGGAAACAATGTTAACCTTAGATGGTAGATGCAAAACAGAGGTGAGATGCAGAATCGCTCAGGCAAAAGCAGCTTTCCAAAAAATGAGGATGATACTGTACAATCCATTTTTGACAATAGAAAAAAAAAGTTCTTAAATGTTATGTAGAACCAGTATTAACTTATGGATGGAATCATGGACAATAAGACAATAGACAAGAAAAGCACTGGAGACTGTAGAAATGTAGTTTTATAGAGGAATTTTGAGAATACCATGGACAGCTAAGAAGAGCAATGAAAACGTTATGAAAGAGGCCAAAGCAAAGAGGGAGAGCTATTATCCAATATTAGGAAGAAACAATCATCATTGTTTGGCCCTGTAATGTTACTGGGAAAATATATTACAGAAGTGAGAAGTTACCGAGAAAATATATTACAGAAGTGAGAAGTTACCCGGAAAATATATTACAGAAGTGAGAAGTTACCGAGAAAATATATTACAGAAGTGAGAAGTTACCGGGAAAATATATTACAGAAGTGAGAAGTTACCGAGAAAATATATTACAGAAGTGAGAAGTTATCGAGAAAATATATTACAGAAGTGAGAAGTTACCGGGAAAATATATTACAGAAGTGAGAAGTTACCGAGAAAATATATTACAGAAGTGAGAAGTTACCGAGAAAATATATTACAGAAGTGAGAAGTTATCGAGAAAATATATTACAGAAGTGAGAAGTTACCGGGAAAATATATTACAGAAGTGAGAAGTTACCGGGAAAATATATTACAGAAGTGAGAAGTTACCGAGAAAATATATTACAGAAGTGAGAAGTTACCGAGAAAATATATTACAGAAGTGAGAAGTTACCGGGAAAATATATTACAGAAGTGAGAAGTTACCGGGAAAATATATTACAGAAGTGAGAAGTTACCGGGAAAATATATTACAGAAGTGAGAAGTTACCGGGAAAATATATTACAGAAGTGAGAAGTTACCGAGAAAATATATTACAGAAGTGAGAAGTTACCGAGAAAATATATTACAGAAGTGAGAAGTTACCGGGAAAATATATTACAGAAGTTAGAAGTTACCGAGAAAATATATTACAGAAGTGAGAAGTTACCGAGAAAATATATTACAGAAGTGAGAAGTTACCGAGAAAATATATTACAGAAGTGAGAAGTTACCGAGAAAATATATTACAGAAGTGAGAAGTTACCGGGAAAATATATTACAGAAGTGAGAAGTTACCGAGAAAATATATTACGGAAGTGAGAAGTTACCGAGAAAATATATTACAGAAGTGAGAAGTTACCGGGAAAATATATTACAGAAGTGAGAAGTTACCGAGAAAATATATTACAGAAGTGAGAAGTTACCGAGAAAATATATTACAGAAGTGAGAAGTTACCGGGAAAATATATTACAGAAGTGAGAAGTAAAACTGAAGGAAGTTATTGCAGAAGTGAGATGTTACTATGGAAATGCATTACAGAAGTTGACATAACTTAAAAAATAAAAATGGCTGTGAAAGGTGGACCAACGACAACATCTGCTGGACATTCTATTATATAAATGCTTTCGAATAAGAAAAATTAAATAAGAATAGAAATTCTTATAAGCGTAAGTGTGTATAAATGTAAATGGACATCCAATGTAAGTGTTATAGAATGGACTTCCAATGTAAGTGTTATAGAATGGACCTCCAATGTAAGTGTTATAGAATGGACTTCCAAAGTAAGTGTTATAGAATGGACTTCCAATGTAAGTGTTATAGAATGGACTTCCAATGTAAGTGTTATAGAATGGACTTCCAATGTAAGTGTTATAGAATGGACTTCCAATGTAAGTGTTATAGAATGGACTTCCAATGTAAGTGTTATAGAATGGACTTCCAATGTAAGTGTTATAGAATGGGCTTCCAATGTAAGTGTTATAGAATGGACTTCCAATGTAAGTGTTATAGAATGGACTTCCAATGTAAGTGTTATAGAAGGGACTTCCGATGTAAGTGTTATAGAATGGACTTCCAATGTAAGTGTTATAGAATGGACATCCAATGTAAGTGTTATAGAATGGACTTCCAATGTAAGTGTTATAGAATGGACTTCCAATGTAAGTGTTATAGAATGGACTTCCAATGTAAGTGTTATAGAATGGACATCCAATGTTGGTGTTATAGAATGATATTCAGACTTCATTGAGAAAAGAACAACAACAAGAAACACTTGTCTATTTTATAAGATTTTTATTTCAGAAAAATGATTGTTCAAGAACATGATGCTGCTGCCGTTATGGATCCAGGTACACAAAGAATATAAAAACAAGGAAAATAAAATATTGCGTTCTTGTAAAACATTATAAGTTATAGCTCTCATCGTGTGCCCCTAGGCCGGATGTACGCTAGTCTTACGGTCTGTTGTTTGATGTGCGACGGGGATAATCTGACGACTAACTGTGTGTCTATAAGTTCGGAATTGAAGTCAACAACGATGGCCTAACATCATCAAGCACTATACATTTTTTTTAAAAATATGACGATCATCATTTTCAGGAGGACGTGAACTTCCGGTGTATGGTGGATAGGCGGCGGAAACAATTGAAGGCTATGCATGAAAAGTGTTCCTTGTTGCAGTTTCCTCATATTCCAAGTCCGGCTTGTTGCAGGAGCTACTGAGTTAAGTGCTCTGTGCACACCGTGATCTGGCTGCCTCGTCCGTTGTGATAGTGTTTCGATATTCCACTTGTGTACGATGAATGATGATATCGTATGACAGGGAATAGTTGGCTGTATTCACTTTCTGCGCGGTTTCGCCTTATGTCTTTTTGGCGTGTGCTGAGGACTACGATGGGGACTACAGATACCTTTCTTTGTTTGGGAAATGAAATATTAATTCGGATGATTACGCTGGCACGGGTGGTTGAGCAATTATGGATTTTAATTCGTTTGCTGTGATACCGGGTCCTTCCATAACCAAATATAACGACCTAGATAAAATAATTATGGAGGATATGGTGCCAGGTTAACGATAAGGAAAAGAAGAGAATAAAGAAAGTATGTGGGCAGCAATCACATGCGCTGGGCACGTCGAGGGCAGACAACTTCCGGGTCTGTCATGGAACTAAGCTCTAGCTGGGGCATATGACCGAATCAGTCTTATTTGGGACAACTTAGATCATTCTACTGTATTATTGGCTAACTGGAGGCATTCTTTTATTGGATAACTGGAGGCATTCTTTTATTGGATAACTGGAGGCATTCTTTTATTGGATAACTGGAGGTATTCTTTTATTGGATAACTGGATGTATTCTTTTATTGGATAACTGGAGGCATTCTTTTATTGGATAACTGGATGTATTCTTTTATTGGATAACTGGAGGCATTCTTTTATTGGATAACTGGATGTATTCTTTTATTGGATAACTGGATGTATTCTTTTATTGGATAACTGGAGGCATTCTTTTATTGGATAACTGGAGGCATTCTTTTATTGGCTAACTGGAGGCATTCTTTTATTGGATAACTGGAGGCATTCTTTTATTGGCTAACTGGAGGCATTCTTTTATTGGATAACTGGAGGCATTCTTTTATTGGCTAACTGGAGGCATTCTTTTATTGGATAACTGGAGGCATTCTTTTATTGGATAACTGGAGGTATTCTTTTATTGGATAACTGGAGGCATTCTTTTATTGGATAACTGTAGTCAGCTTTCTTTAGAAAGATACTAAAATAACATGAATTGCAACCATAAATGCTTAGCAACTCAAAATATATTTTCCATCTGTAAAGAAAATTCATGATACACCGGACGCCCATGCTGCTAAATCATTAGAGAATGAGTTATGGAGAAAAGTATGAGGCTAGAAGCACAAATCAAAAAGAAGTAAAAACATAATTTGAGTGTCTATTCAATACACGGCTCATGTCGTTATTTATTTGCGCTGTTCTAGCAATTGCAAGCTCAGTCATGTTTTAATACCCAATTTTTGTTGTGTTTCGGCCCTTGTTATAAAAACTGGTCTCAGCTGCTCGAAAACTGCCTCTCGACACGGTTATCTCCTTCACCGACCTGATACAGCGAAATTCACGCCCAACATGCCGACTGGTGGAGTCAAGCAAGATAACGTTAGTCCCATTACTTGAGTAGTTCCCTGGGGTCGTTGTTCGTCAAGGTCATGTTTGGTAACTGTCAGTCAGTCACATCATCATACAGTGCCGTTTCCGCGTTGACAATCTTTCCGTTCTGTCTCTTGCTTTGAAAATGCAGGCTGTCATAGTCTGACTTGTCTATCTTATGGTGTTACTCGTCCATTTCTTGGTCTGCCTCTGCCTCTTTTACCTTATATTTTCCCTTCCAAGATTACTTTTAGTAGGCTGTTGTATCTTTTAACTTGCTCGAAAAATCTCATTTGTCTTGTTTGAATTGTGTTTAGTAGTTCTCTTTTCAATTTTAGTTGTAAGACTTCATCTTTTGTCATCAAAATATGTACGAGGTGGAGAGAGTGATGTTTAACACATCAAAGTATGTACGAGGTGGAGAGAGTGATGTCTAACACATCAAAGTATGTACGAGGTGGAGAGAGTGATGTCTAACACATCAAAGTATGTACGAGGTGGAGAGAGTGATGTCTAACACATCAAAGTATGTACGAGGTGGAGAGAGTGATGTCTAACACATCAAAGTATGTACGAGGTGGAGAGAGTGATGTCTAACACATCAAAGTATGTACGAGGTGGAGAGAGTGATGTCTAACACATCAAAGTATGTACGAGGTGGAGAGAGTGATGTCTAACACATCAAAGTATGTACGAGGTGGAGAGAGTGATGTCTAACACATCAAAGTATGTACGAGGTGGAGAGAGTGATGTCTAACACATCAAAGTATGTACGAGGTGGAGAGAGTGATGTCTAACACATCAAAGTATGTACGAGGTGGAGAGAGTGATGTCTAACACATCAAAGTATGTACGAGGTGGAGAGAGTGATGTCTAACACATCAAAGTATGTACGAGGTGGAGAGAGTGATGTCTAACACATCAAAGTATGTACGTGGCGGAGGGAGTAATACTTGACACATCAAAGTGTGTACGTGGTGGAGAGAGTGATGTTTAACACATCAAAGTATGTACGAGGTGGAGAGAGTGATGTTTAACACATCAAAGTATGTACGAGGTGGAAGGGTTAAATGCGATGTCACTGTTTAGTCTTTCTTTCATTCACAAAGTAAGTATTATCTGCATATTTCTTTCCTTTTCTTCTCTCGTCTCTTATATATTGAGCAGTGGGCGTATGTTTGGATTATCCTTGTAGGGCGATGACGTAGCTCATTGCACCCTTCAATCCACATCCATGATCCATGCTGAGTGGCTTTGGATACCACGAAACTCCTTAAATCTCGTTTTTAGTGCGCTGTGTTATAGTTCCACGTTTTCCCCGTGCCACGCTGTCAGATAATACACCCACATTTCCCTTTGTCTACCTCTACCTCTCTCACTCTCTTGTTTCTCCTGTTATCAAGTATTCCAGCCCTCCCTTTATCCCCATATATATCTGGACTGCCTTTTCCTAATGTGTGTGTGATTGAGTGAGTGTGTCTGTGTGTGTGAGTGAGCGAGTGTGTCTGTGTGTGTGAGTGAGCGAGTGTGTGTATGTGTGATTGAGTGAGTGAGCGAGTGTGTGTATGATTGAGTGAGTGTGTCTATGTGTGTAAGTGAGCGAGTGTGTCTGTGTATGTGTGAGTGTGTGTGAGTGAGTGAGTGAGTGAGTGAGCGAGAGTGTGTGTGTGAGTGAGTGAGTGAGTTAGTGTGTGTGAGTGAGTGCGTGTGTGAGTGAGTGAGCGAGTGAGCGAGTGAGTGAGTGAGTGAGTGAGTGAGTGAGTGAGTGAGTGAGTGAGTGAGTGAGTGAGTGAGTGAGTGAGTGAGTGAGTGAGCGAGCGAGCGAGCGAGCGAGTGAGTGAGTGAGTGAGTGAGTGAGTGAGTGAGTGAGTGAGTGAGTGAGTGAGTGAGCGAGCGAGCGAGCGAGCGAGCGAGTGAGTGAGTGAGTGAGTGAGTGAGTGAGTGAGTGAGTGAGTGAGTGAGTGAGTGAGTGAGTGAGTGAGTGTATGTGTCTCTCTCTTTTAGTATCTCCTGATTTGATTTCTTTTCAAATCCAAACAGCGAGTTTATTTCTGTACACATGTGGCGCTTGGGTGGAATAATCATAACGTATGTACATAATTAGCCGCGATAGCTCAGTGGTTAGTGAACTGGACTACCAAGGACAAGAGGTAGGGTTCGATCCCAACCGACGACTTCCGGGTTCACCCAGCCTTTAATGGGTACCAGATTTTTTTCTGAGAAAATAAAGCGGCACGGGCGTAATACCGACCACATTACCCCAAAAATCATGTACTGAAGGTCTGTAAAATGAATGGTCACTAACACCATATTCCCTGTACGTCACTTGGCGTGATGGAGGCTCTTTACTTTATGTACATAATTAAAATAAATATTCGAAATAGCTTCAGGCGCTGCGGATGTGTCACACTTTTCATCAAACTACTTCCTTCCTGTCTTTTCGACGCATGCGCTTTTACGTTGTTGGAGGCCATCAAATGATGTCGTTTTGTTGTACTAGACACGCGGGGTCACTTTTAGGGTTAAACATCCTGTTCCGCTTCTTGACACACAACAATTGTCTGTCATCATATCAAGCTATTAAGGATAACATCAAATAGTAAACGAGCTTCAATGTTGCAGGGAACAGCATTTGGAGATGACGGTCCAATACTAGACCTCGGTGTTAATACCTTCCAAGATCTGTCATTCTCGATTCACCCAAATCCACTTGGGATTTTAGACGGGTTGAATTAGAGACATTTTAGACCGGAGTTGAATTAGAGAGTTTTAGACTAGTGTTCAATTAGAGAGATCTTAGACTGGTGTTACATTAGAAACATTTTAGAATGGGTTTAAATTAGAGAGTTTTAGACTAGTGTTCAATTAGAGAGATCTTAGACTGGTGTTACATTAGAAACATTTTAGAATGGGTTTAAATTAGAGAGTTTTAGACTAGTGTTCAATTAGAGAGATCTTAGACTGGTGTTACATTAGAAACATTTTAGAATGGGTTTAAATTAGAGAGTTTTAGACTAGTGTTCAATTAGAGAGATCTTAGACTGGTGTTACATTAGAAACATTTTAGAATGGGTTTAAATTAGAGAGTTTTAGACTAGTGTTCAATTAGAGAGATCTTAGACTGGTGTTACATTAGAGACATTTTAGAATGGGTTTAAATTAGAGAGTTTTAGACTGGTGTTCAGTTACATAGATTTTAGACTGGGGTTGAATTAGAGCAATTTTAAAATGTGGTCCACACCCACCTCCCTGGAAGAGAAACTATATGGGGCAATTGAATCACTTAAACAGTCAGCTGACTTTATGAGAGCGTCTGGAATCCTTACTCAGATTGAGTCATGATCGCAGAGAGAGAAATTAGAGAGATTTTAAAATGGGTTTATTAAATGAGAGAGATTTTAAAATGGGTTTAAATTAGAGAGATTTTAAAATGGGTTTATTAAATTAGAGAGATTTTAGACGGGTTGAATTAGAGATTTTAGACTGGTGTTCAATTAGAGAAATTTTAGACTGGGGTTGAATAGGAGAAATTTTAGAATGGGTTTAAATTTGAGAGATTTTAGAATGGGTTTATTAAAATAGAGATATTTTAGACGGATTGAATTAGAGAGATTTTAGACTGGGGTTGACTTAGAGAGATTTTAGACTGGGTTTAAATTAGATAGTTTTAGACTGGAGTTGAATTAGAGAGATTTTAGACTGGGTTTAAATTAGAGAGTTTTAGATTGGAGTTGAATTAGAGAGATTTTAGACTGGTTTTAGATTAGAGTGGTTTTAGGCTGAAGTTGATTTACGATAAACACCAACATTTGCAAAATAACCAACAAAAACATTTTAAAACGAAGGAGAGATAGCATTAACTAATGAAATAGACAAAAGAAAGATGCAACAGAAGTAAGAGATGATATGGAGTATCAAAGAAATCGCAAGGTTTGAATATCTGATGAGGATTAAACGCAAGCAACCTGCATCACCAGTATATTACACGAAAATATTCGGCTACAAGATAAGGTACAACCCAGGAAAAGATGGACGGACCGAGCCAATGACTAAATAAACTCGAGTTAATAAAGACTAAAACTATGATCGTAAACAAAGAAAATACTCAAAACCCACAAGTGGATATCAAAATTGAAGGAATAGACCTGGAGACAGTTCAGAACTACAACTACCTTGGACATACTATAACCAGTGATGGAAAATGTACAACTGAAATAAACAAAAGAATAGGAATGGCAAAACGTAATTTTAATGTCATGAAGAACATACTAACATCAAAACAAATAACATCAGGGCTAAAACTAAGAGTAGAAAAATGTTACATCTTCTCAATATTCCTATATAGTGCAGAAACATGGACATTAGACAAGAAAACAGAACAGAGAATTAAAGCCTTTGAAATGTGGATATGTAGAAGAATAGGTAGAATTGGATGGAAGGAAAAGAAAACAAACGATGATGTCTTAAAACAACTAAAAATGAAAAGAGAACTACTAAGCACAATTCAAACAAGACAAATGCGATTTTTGGACCATGTCAAAAGACACAACAGCCTACTAAAAGTAATCCTGGAGGGGAAAATACAAGGTAAAAGAGGCAGAGGCAGACCAAGACTAACATGAACGAGTAACAACAAAATATGGACAAACCAGCCTATGATAACCTGGGTACAAATAATAATACATAAATATTATTATATGGGGAACTTCAAGTATTCAGCCCTACTGGGAGATACTTGCATTAATAGGAAAGTACAAATATACAATTTGTTTCCGGTCTGTGATCGTTACCCTATGCTATAGTCATTGAGATCGCCTTTCGTGGAAGACACTACTGCAATAGCCAATTTTTTAGTTGGCTGCGTGGCAGTGTACCAAGCGTTCGGCTTCTCGTGGCAAGGCGCGGTGCCACTGAGTACGGGTTCGATCCCACTTCGGACCATATATTGTTCTTCGTTTTTTTCTATTGTTGTTTGTCTGTCAATTTTTCCGAGTGCTAACACATACTTCTTTGTTCTATGATAACCTGTACCATCAAAGCAAGAGACAGAGCAGAATGGCGCTCCATGGTAGTCAACCTTTGTTGCGGAGACGGCACTCGATGATGATGAATAAAAACAACAGCAACGCAACAAGTTTCTCACAGAAAGCTACACCAACTAGATCTTCGACGCCTCAACAAGTTTCTCACAAAAAGCTACACCAACTAAATCTTCGACGCCTCATACACAAAGAGTAGAACAAAATAAAGGACCTAATATCTTTTGGCCATAAACGCCATAAATTCTGGCCAGTTTAATTAATCTATATATTTAAGTACTTGCCATATTGACTTTTCTACAATCTCTATTTTGAATTTCTACAATCTGGCTTCTATTTCTCTGTCGCGTCTTTCACCCTCTATGTAATGATTCCCGAGTACTTGAATTCTGTGACTTTGTAAAGCTAGATATCATTGATGTGGATGATAAGTGAGTAGGTTATCTTCATATCGCCACTGTTATTGTCCTTGGTGTCGTAGTCTTCATACTATATCTTTGATAAGTGGACTGAAGTGTCGCTGGTGTTCATCTACACTGCTGCTACTGCTGCTGAGTCTGCTCCACGTTTTATCAATATACCACATACATAGACACATGTACACATACGCACACAGATACACACACAATAACAATTACGCATTACAAAGAAGAGGTATGCAACATCGAATAATTTGTTCTCTTACAAAGCTGTCCTCTCTCCGAGGGTCATTGACTCCACTCACATCTTAGCCACTTTCTCTTGTACCACTTATAGTGTTCAGACATGGCGTTACGTTCCAGCTCTTGCACTTCTCACAGCTCCAACCATTCTGTCACGTGATGCTGTTGTTGAGTTTTCTTGACCTGACCCAGGTCTGCTTCAAGATCCGCACCCTTCACATCGACGTTAATGTTTTCATATCAGTGGTCGGGGTGGTAGAGGTGGTCGAGGTGGTCGAGGTGGTAGATCTGGTCTGAGTGGTAGATCTGGTCTGAGTGGTAGATCTGGTCTGAGTGGTAGATCTGGTCTGAGTGGTAGATCTGGTCTGAGTGGTAGATCTGGTCTGAGCGGTCTAGGTGGTAGATCTGGTCTAGGTGGTAGATCTGGTCTAGGTGGTAGATCTGGTCTAAGTGGTCGAGGTGGTCAAGGTGGTCGAGGTGGTCAAGGTGGTCGAGGTGGTCAAGGTGGTCGAGGTGGTAGATCTGGTCTGAGTGGTAGATCTGGTCTGAGTGGTAGATCCGGTCTGAGTGGTCTAGGTGGTAGATCTGGTCTAGGTGGTAGATCTGGTCTGAGTGGTCGAGGTGGTAGATCTGGTCTGAGTGGTAGATCTGGTCTAGGTGGTAGATCTGGTCTAGGTGGTAGATCTGGTCTAGGTGGTAGATCTGGTCTAGGTGGTAGATCTGGTCTAGGTGGTAGATCTGGTCTAAGTGGTAGATCTGGTCTAGGTGGTAGATCTGGTCTAGGTGGTAGATCTGGTCTAGGTGGTAGATCTGGTCTAGGTGGTAGATCTGGTCTAGGTGGTAGATCTGGTCTAGGTGGTAGATCTGGTCTAGGTGGTAGATCTGGTCTAAGTGGTCTAGTTGGTAGTTCTGGTCTAGGTGGTCTAGTTGGTAGATCTGGTCTAGGTGGTAGATCTGGTCTAGGTGGTCTAGTTGGTAGATCTGGTCTAGGTGGTCTAGTTGGTAGATCTGGTATAGGTGGTAGATCTTGTCTAGGTGGTAGATCTGGTCTAGGTGTGATCATATAGATAACAGGTTTCATATTCCATGCCGTATGATCATATAGATAACAGATTCCACATTCCATGCGATTTGATCATATAGGTAATTAGTTATTCATCGTGTTTTCACATGAATACCCACCTCTTCACTTCAACTACACATGGATAATCAATAGCCGAATCATTACCGTGCTATAACATAGCGTCAACATCACATGGTAAGCCGAATCATTACCGTGCTATAACATAGCGTCAACATCACATGGATAGCCGAATCATTACCGTGCTATAACATAGCGTCAACATCACATGGAAGCCGCCACATTTAATACTGCGTTTCCAAGAAGGAAGATTTACTGTCAAACATTTCTTTAACAATACAGATAAGAACCTATCTTCGGTGTTATGTAGAACAAGTCTTGTTATATGAGTAGGAACCCTGGACAATTGAACAACAGACTAGAAATTGTTGGAAAAGATCTAAATATTTTACATAAGAAATTTAAAAACGATATGGACAATTGAAAAGATAAACGAGAACGTTGTAAAGAGGTCAAAGCAAAATGAAAACGATTCCAAGAAGGTTTGGAATAGTCGTCTGTGTAGTCGATTAGGACGTGCACGGAGCGACATTGTCAACGGAATTTACCGATGCATTTTTTCAAATGCTGTGAGACGTAGTGGAGCGGATATGGGGAATACCTGACTGCAATGAAACTGGTTCCATGGTAGAATAGAATAGAATAGAATAGAATAGAATAGATCAGGAAAAAACAGTCATCAGTGTTTGGCCATGACAAGGACTTGCGACAACCGAAAAAATATGAGGGTAAGAAGAGACAGTAGTGAGCAGTAAGAAGAGACAGTAGTGAGCAGTAAGAAGAGACAGTAGTGAGCAGTAAGAAGAGACAGTAGTGAGCAGTAAGAAGAGACAGTAGTGAGCAGTAAGAAGAGACAGTAGTGAGCAGTAAGAAGAGACAGTAGTGAGCAGTAAGAAGAGACAGTAGTGAGCAGTAAGAAGAGACAGTAGTGAGCAGTAAGAAGAGACAGTAGTGAGCAGTAAGAAGAGACAGTAGTGAGCAGTAAGAAGAGGCAGTAGTGAGCAGTAAGAAGAGACAGTAGTGAGCAGTAAGAAGAGACAGTAGTGAGCAGTAAGAAGAGACAGTAGTGAGCAGTAAGAAGAGACAGTAGTGAGCAGTAAGAAGAGACAGTAGTGAGCAGTAAGAAGAGACAGTAGTGAGCAGTAAGAAGAGACAGTAGTGAGCAGTAAGAAGAGACAGTAGTGAGCAGTAAGAAGAGACAGTAGTGAGCAGTAAGAAGAGACAGTAGTGAGCAGTAAGAAGAGACAGTAGTGAGCAGTAAGAAGAGACAGTAGTGAGCAGTAAGAAGAGACAGTAGTGAGCAGTAAGAAGAGACTGTTGAAGAGAGTGGTTTGGTGGGAAGTCAACAACCGAACTAGTTGCTGTAGAGAACAATGTTGTGGAGAGATAGAACCACTTACAGGTACGTTACATCATCATCATGATACTCTTATAATCAACATTTATTTGATATGCTCCATCTACCTGCATTACTTTCTACATTGATGTCTCATTGTTTACGTTCTCTGTAGCTGATATTTTTCCTAACATTTATATATATTTGTGTGTGTGTGTACGTTTTTGTATATGTGATACTTTTTACATTGATATACTATTACATATGTTCTGTCTACCTGTTACTTGATATATCTGTATTTTAATTATATATGTTATGTGTACGGAAATCCATTCATTATTTGTTAAAGTCTAATTTTATACGTGATTATTTTTTCATTTTTTATTTTATTTATTTATTTATTTTATTATTATTATTATTTTTTTTTTTTGGGGGGGGGGGGTGTCAAGTCAGGTGGCACACAAGTACCTGTACACTAAAGTACACTATTAATGGGAAACAATCAAGGCAAGTTTTCAACTCACTAACTGCCTACATTAATAGGGAATGTTTATTTCTCCTTTCCCCTATTTTAAAGTTGTCCTATTCTTACACATCTTTAGTAGAAAGAGCCATAGAGATGAAAACAGATCTAGACCTATGTTTCATAGATTATACCAAAGCATTTGACAAAGTAAAGCACCAAGAAATAATCAAAATTTTAGAAAGCATAAACATAGATAGCAAAGATCTAAGAATAATAAAGAACATGTACTGGCCAACAAACAGCGGCCATAACAATTGGAATCCAATTGGGAATGTTTCAACAAATAAAACAGGGTGTTAGACAAGGTTGTGTGCTGTCACCAGATTTGTTTAATATGTATAGTGAGATTATTTTTAAATCCATAAGGGGCATGCCTGGAATAACAATCGGCGGTCATAATATAAATAACCTAAGGTACGCTGATGATACAGGGAGCCGCGACAGCTCAGTGGTTAGTGAACTGGACTACAAAGGACAAGAGTTAGGGTTCGATCCCAACCGACGGCTTCCAGGTTCACCCAACCTTAAATGGGTACCGGATTTTTTTCTGGGAAAGTAAAGTGGCACGGGCGTAATATCGACCACAATACCCCAAAAATCATGTGCCGAAGGTCTGTAAAATTTATGGTCACTAACACCATTTTCTCTATACGCCACTTGCCGTGACGGGGCACTTTACTTTTTTTTTTACGCTGATGATACAGTATTAATCGCTAAGAGTGAAAATGAGTTACAAGAAATTTTGGACATTATAGTGGAAGAAAGCAAAAATAAAGGACTCAGCCTTAATAGCTAAAAGACAGAAGTAATAGTAACAACAAAGAAAAAGACATCACCTCAGTGCAAAATAAAGACAAGTGGAACTATATTAAAACAGGTAAATGAATTTAAATATTTGTGAACTTTGTTAACCTCAGACGAAAGATGTACAGAAGAGGTGAGATGCAGAATGACTCAGACAAAAGCAGCTTTCCAAAAAATGAGGTAGATAATATGCAATCCATTTTTGACAATAGAAACAAGAAAAAGAGTCCTTAAATGTTATGTAGAGCCAGTCTTAACATATGGATGTGAATTATGGACATTAGGACAACAGACAAGAAAATCACTGGAGCCTGTAGAAATGTGGTTTTACAGAAGAATGTTGAGAATACGATGGACAGCTAAGAAGAATAATGAAAATGTTCTGAAAGAGGCGAAAGCAAAAAGAGAGCTAATTTCCAATATTAGGAAGAAACAATCATAATTTTTTGGCCATGTAATGAGAAGAGAACAGCTGGAATATATTGTAACAACTGGAAAAATTGAGGGACGAAGAGATAGAGGGAAGCAAAGAGAGAAAATACCAGACAGCTTAAGAGAATGGCTTGGCAGAAGGTCAACAACAGAAATGATAAATAACTGTCGAGATCGAAAGTTGTGGAGAGACATGATCACCTACGTCAGTAGGCCCGGTACTTGATGATGATGATGATGATTCCTACACAAGAAATGTCAGGTTTGGATATCACAGTCAGGAATTGGGCAAGGTTCGATAACTAAGAGTAGACAGTTCTACGTGTAATTAACTGCTTGCCTACTTAACTACCTTATCAAGAAGTGATTTGTCAAGGGGAAGTAATATGCGCAGAACTGAGACCAACATAGAGCACAGTTACCTATAGACCGGATAACGTTTACACTTCCAGGTTTAAAACAGTTAAGTTCATACATTTTTCTTTTCCAATCTACCTACATTCGATTTATAGATTTCCACTGACTTTTTTGCGCCACACCTTTTTTAAATCTCGTTTTATTCTCTCTCTCTCTCTCTCTCTCTCTCTCTCTCTCTCTCTCTCTCTCTCTCGCATTGTTTCTTTCCATCCACTTTCTTTCTAGCCATAGTTTCTTTATCCCCATTTTAGAACATTATTTTTTTCCCCACTCTCCAATCGCCCCTAAATAATTATCTCTCTCTGTTACCATGTCTGTCACTCAATTTCTATTTCTCTTTCCATCACTCCATGTATCTATTTCATGTTCTGTGCCATTTTTTACTCCCCACATTTTGTATTATCGATATTTTCAAATGTGTACCTCTCTCATACTTTGTCTTTCAAGATGTATACATCTCTCTCACTTTCTCATCCTTTTTATTTCAAACAGTAAACATCTCTCTCACTCTCTCATCCCCTCTATTTCAAACAGTAAACATCTCTCTTACTCTCTCATCCCCTCTATTTCAAACAATAAACATCTCTCTTACTCTCTCATCCCCTCTATTTCAGACAGTAAACATCTCTCTTACTCTCTCATCCCCTCTATTTCAGACTATGTGACATATCTCACTGGACACGCTAAAATAACAAAGACTGAGATCAGCACGAAGAGAGGAACGCTCGATGGTCTAGGCTGAGACAGAAATGTGCGTGAACGTCGATCAGAAGTTCTGTGTGGACCAGAGAAGTTCTGTGTGGACCAGAGAAGTTATATGTGGACCAGAGAAGTTATATGTGGACCAGAGAAGTTATATGTGGACCAGAGAAGTTATATGTGGACCAGAGAAGTTATATGTGGACCAGAGAAGTTATATGTGGACCAGAGAAGTTATATGTGGACCAGAGAAGTTATATGTGGACCAGAGAAGTTCTGTGGTGTGGACCAGAGAAGTTATATGTGGACCAGAGAAGTTCTGTGTGGACCAGAGAAGTTATATGTGGACCAGAGAAGTTATGTGGACCAGAGAAGTTATATGTGGACCAGAGAAGTTATATGTGGACCAGAGAAGTTATATGTAAACCAGAGAAGTTATATGTGGACCAGAGAAGTTCTGTGTGGACCAGAGAAATTCTGTATGAACCAGAGAAGTTATGTGTGGACCAGAGAAGTTCTGTGGTGTGGACCAGAGAAGTTATATGTGGACCAGAGAAGTTATATGTAGACCAGAGAAGTTATATGTGGACCAGAGAAGTTATATGTGGACCAGAGAAGTTATGTGTGGACCAGAGAAGTTATGTGTGGACCAGAGAAGTTATGTGTGGACCAGAGAAGTTATATGTGGACCAGAGAAGTTATGTGTGGACCAGAGAAGTTATATGTAGACCAGAGAAGTTCTGTGTTCACCAGAGAAGTTCTGTGTGGACCAGAGAAGTTCTGTGTGGACCACAGAAGTTCTGTGTGGACCAGAGAAGATCTGTGTGGACCAGAGAAGTTATATGTGGACCAGAGAAGTTATATGTGGACCAGAGAAGTTCTGTGTGAACCAGAGAAGTTCTGTGTGGACCAGAGAAGTTCTGTTTGGATGAGAGAAGTTATATGTGGACCAGAGAAATTATATGTGGACCATAGAAGTTATATGTGGACCAGAGAAGATCTGTGTGGACCAGAGAATTTATATGTGGACCAGAGAAGTTATATGTGGAACAGAGAAGATCTGTGTGGACCAGAGAAGTTATGTGTGGACCAGAGAAGTTCTGTGTGGACCAGAGAAGTTCTGTGTGGACCAGAGAAGTTATGTGTGGACCAGAGAAGTTCTGTGTGGACCAGAGAAATTCTGTGTGGATCAGAGAAGTTATATGTGGACCAGAGAAGTTCTGTGTGGACCAGAGAAGTTATATGAGCACCAGGGAAGATTTGTTTGGACCAGAGAAGTTCTGTGTGGACCAGAGAAGTTATATGTGGATCAGAGAAGTTCTGTGTGGACCAGAGAAGTTATGTGTGGACCAGAGAAGTTCTGTGGTGTGGACCAGAGAAGTTATATGTGGACCAGAGAAGTTATAAATGGACCAGAGAAGTTATGTGTGGACCAGAGAAGTTATATGTAAACCAGAGAAGTTATATGTGGACCAGAGAAGTTATATGTAGACCATAGAAGTTATATGTGGACCAGAGAAGTTATATGTGGACCAGAGAAGTACTGTGTGTGGACCAGAGAAGTTATGTGTGGACCAGAGAAGTTATGTGTGGACCAGAGAAGTTCTGTGTGGACCAGAGAAGTTCTGTGTGGACCAGAGAAGTTCTGTGTGGACCAGAGAAGTTATATGTGGACCAGAGAAGTTATGTGTGGATCAGAGAAGTTCTGTTTGGATCAGAGAAGTTATGTGTGGACCAGAGAAGTTATGTGTGAACCAGAGAAGTTATATGTGGACCAGAGAAGTTATGTGTGGATCAGAGAAGTTCTGTTTGGATCAGAGAAGTTATTTGTGGACCAGAGAAGTTATGTGTGAACCAGAGAAGTTATATGTGGACCAGAGAAGTTCTGTGTGGACCAGAGAAGTTCTGTGTGGACCAGAGAAGTTATATGTGGACCAGAGAAGTTATAAATGGACCAGAAAAGTTCTGTGTGGACCAGAGAAGTTCTGTGTGGACCAGAGAAGTTATATGTAAACCAGAGAAGTTATATGTGGACCAGAGAAGTTCTGTGTGGACCAGAGAAGTTCTGTGTGAACCAGAGAAGTTATATGTGGACCAGAGAAGTTCTGTGTGGACCAGAGAAGTTCTGTGTGGACCAGAGAAGTTATATGTGGACCAGAGAAGTTCTGTGTGGACCAGAGAAGTTATATGTGGACCAGAGAAGTTCTGTGTGGACCAGAGAAGTTATATGTGGACCAGAGAATTTATATGTGGACCAGAGAATTTATATGTGGACCAGAGAAGTTCTGTGTGGACCAGAGAAGTTATTTGTGAACCAGAGAAGCTCTGTGTGGACCAGAGAAGTTCTGTGTGGACCAGAGAAGTTATGTGTTACTCTTTCTTCCTACTTACTATGTCTCTGCAACACAACCAGCCTTATACTGAAATATACACAGCAACACTAACTCTAGACCAACACTTACTCAATAAAGCACAAACAAAATAAACATTTAAAAAAAGTAAAGAGCCCCCGTCACGCCAAGTGGCGTATATTTAATATGATGTTAGTGACCATAAATTTTACAGACCTTCGGCACATGATTTTTGGGGTAATGTGGTCGGTATTACGCCCAAAATAAACATAGCTGCAAGATAATTCCGACATAATGAACCCCTGCACATTACACTTGTTACATTAAACCTGTTACATTAGACATATTACTTGTCACATTACATTTCTCGTTTCGAGTCCCAGAATTATGACCTCCCCCTATTTGGGCAATGCCCCCCTTATCTCCAGGCATAGAGCGACACCTAGTGGCTGTTGTATGTGTTTATGACATGACCTTTCGAGCATCAAGAATGTTCTACAACTTTGAGGGAGGGACGAAGGTGGTTAAAACACAAGCCTTCTTGACACAAGATACAACTGAAACCACGTGATTGCCCTAATCAGACCAGTTAATACTTACAAATTGTTATTTGCGTTGCTCCAGGTAAATAGGTTATTTACCTGAGTGGTTCTCAAAGGTGATATATGGTAGAGCATGAAGAGACCATTTGTTCATGAGAGTCGCGCATGAACGAGGTTAAGATGGCGTGAGGGTCAGAAACTGGCATTCGCGGTCGATAAAAGGTTGCTATTTTAAAAAAAACTTTGTTAAAGGAGGGATACAAATATAGAATTTGTCAAAGCTCTTGATGGAGAATTCTTTAATGTTATATAGATCTTTCCTGTCATATTGAAGCAAATCGTGGACATCCAAGAAGATCATAGGAGGCTATATAGTTTTTATTCTGCAGAAGAATGTTGCGAGTACCATGAAGAGCTACCTGAAGTAATGAAGAGACTTGAAGGAAGTCGATGTACAGAGAGAACTTGTGGTCAACAAAGGGAATATTTGACAACATTGTAATAACAGGGAAATAAGGGTGGCCGAGGTAGAAGAATGCTAGGAAATATGATGACTAGAAGGTTTAACGTGTTTTATTGTTAATGTGTGGGTTTAATGTGTGTTATTGTAAATTTGTTGGTTTAATGTGTTTTGTCGTTAATGTGTTGGTTTAATGTGTTTTGTCGTTAATTTGTTGGTTTAATGTGTTTTGTCGTTAATGTGTTGGTTTAATGTGTTTTGTCGTTAATGTGTTGGTTTAATGTGTTTTGTCGTTAATGTGTTGGTTTAATGTGTTTTGTTGCTAATGTGTTGGTTTAATGTGTTTTTGTGCTAATGTGTTGGTTTAATGTGTTTTGGTGCTAATGTGTTGGTTTAATGTGTTTTGTTGTTCATGTGTTTTGTTGTTAATGTGTTGGTTTAATGTGTTTTGTCGTTAATGTGTTGGTTTAATGTGTTTTGTTGTTTATGTGTTGGTTTAACGTGTTTTGTTGTTAATGTGTTGGTGTAATGTGTTTTGTTGTTAATGTGTTTTGTTGTTAATGTGTTGGTTTAACGTGTTTTGTCATTAATGTGTTAGTTTAATGTGTTTTGTCATTAATGTGTTGGTTTAACGTGTTTTGTCATTAATGTGTTAGTTTAATGTGTTTTGTCATTAATGTGTTGGTTTAACGTGTTTTGTCATTAATGTGTTAGTTTAACGTGTTTTGTCATTAATGTGTTGGTTTAACGTGTTTTGTCATTAATGTGTTAGTTTAATGTGTTTTGTCATTAATGTGTTGGTTTAACGTGTTTTGTCATTAATGTGTTAGTTTAACGTGTTTTGTCATTAATGTGTTAGTTTAATGTGTTTTGTCATTAATGTGTTGGTTTAACGTGTTTTGTCATTAATGTGTTGGTTTAACGTGTTTTGTCATTAATGTGTTGGTTTAACGTGTTTTGTCATTAATGTGTTAGTTTAATGTGTTTTGTCATTAATGTGTTGGTTTAACGTGTTTTGTCATTAATGTGTTAGTTTAACGTGTTTTGTCATTAATGTGTTGGTTTAACGTGTTTTGTCATTAATGTGTTAGTTTAATGTGTTTTGTCATTAATGTGTTGGTTTAATGTGTTTTGTCATTAATGTGTTGGTTTAACGTGTTTTGTTATAAAGTTCATAGCTGAGCTCCGATATTACCTGATCGTGTACATTATAATTTATAATTTTGATGATGACGATTTTCCATGGAACATTTCATTCAACGGGGAACATTTCACGGCAAGGGAACATGGGAGAACATTGTGTCAACGGGGACTATGGGAGAATATTGTGTCAACGGGGAATATGGGAGAATATTTGACTGCAGGGGAGCATGGAAGAACATTGTGAAAACAGTGAGTTTGGGAGAAAATTGTGTGACTGCAGGGGAGCGTGAAAGAACATTGTGACTGCGGAGAGCATTGGAGAACATTGTGACAGCTGTGGAGATATGTGAGAACATTCTGACGGCTAGGGGAGCATGGGAGAACATTGTGACAGCTGTGGGGATATGTGAGAACATTGTGACAGCTGTGGGGATATGTGAGAACATTATGACTACGGAGAGCATGGGAGAACATTGTGACAGCTGTGGAGATATGTGAGAACATTCTGAAGGCTAGGGGAGCATGGGAGAACATTGTGACGGCAGGGGATCATGGGAGAACATTGTGACGGTTAGGGGAGCATGGAAGAACTATGTGACGGCTAGGGGAAAGTCCAAGGAAAATACACAGATAACGAGAGACACAAAAACTTGGACAGTTATATATTACGGTCTGACATCGCATTACACATGTCAGACATCGCATTACACTTGTCAGACATCGCATTACACTTGTCAGACATCGCATTACACTTGTCAGGCATCGCATTACACTTGTCAGGCATCGCATTACACTTGTCAGACATCGCATTACACTTGTCAGACATCGCATTACACTTGTCAGACATCGCATTACACTTGTCAGACATCGCATTACACATGTCAGACATCGCATTACACTTGTCAGACATCGCATTACACATGTCAGACATCGCATTACACTTGTCAGACATCGCATTACACTTGTCAGACATCGCATTACACTTGTCAGACATCGCATTACACTTGTCAGACATCGCATTACACTTGTCAGACATCGCATTACACTTGTCAGACATCGCATTACACTTGTCAGACATCGCATTACACTTGTCAGACATCGCATTACACTTGTCAGACATCGCATTACACTTGTCAGACATCTCATTACACATGTCAGACATCGTATTACACTTGTCAGACATCGCATTACACATGTCAGACATCGCATTACACATGTCAGACATCGCATTATACATGTCAGACATCGCATTACACATCTTAGACATCGCATTACACATGTCAGACATCGCATTACTCATGACAGACACCACATTATACATCCCTGACTGATCGTCAGCCTCTAATATAGAAAACGTGTGAATGAGAACTAATAACCTAAAGTTTGCATCATGGAAAAACGTGTGACAGAAAACTAGAAGACACTCGCAAAGAACTTGTGCTGGTGACGAGTTTCATAGACGCTAGTCACTTCTCTGTGTCATGCAGACCAATCAACCATTGAACGGGAGTGACGTCACGGAGTGGAGGAAATTGAACATCTGAAGTTGAACCAGAAAATGGTCATGAGATAATGAAGCTGCATGAGAACACTCGCGTTATTAAACGTAAACGAAAATGGGAAAATAGATGTAAATAAGACATATAAGCAAAAATGGGAGAAGAGATGTAAACAAGACATATAAGCAAAAATGGGAGAATTGATGTAAATAAAACACGTGAACAGAAATGAGCGAATAGATGTAATTAAGAAAAGTAAACAAAAATGGGAGAATTGATGATGCAAATAAGTCACGTAAACAAAAATGGTAGAAAAGTGAAAACATTTCTCTCTATAATGTTTGTTCTGTCCACCATTCTAATAGTTCATATTTCTCTATAGTGAAATCGTTCCTCTCTAATGTTTGTTCTGTCCACCATTCTAATAGTTCATATTTCTCTATGGTGAAATCTTTCCTCTCTAGTGTTTGTTCTGTCCCCCATTCTAATAGTTCATATTTCTCTATGGTGAAATCTTTCCTCTCTAGTGTTTGTTCTGTCCACTATTCTAATAGTTCTTACTTCTCTATGTTGAAATCTTTCCTCTCTAATGTTTGTTCTGTCCCCATTCTAATAGTTCATATTTCTCTATAGTGAAATCGTTCCTCTCTAGTGTTTGTTCTGTCCACCATTCTAATAGTTCATATTTCTCTATAGTGAAATCGTTCCTCTCTAGTGTTTGTTCTGTCCCCCATTCTAATAGTTCATATTTCTCTATAGTGAAATCGTTCCTCTCTAGTGTTTGTTCTGTCCACCATTCTAATAGTTCATATTTCTCTATAGTGAAATCTTTTCTCTCTAGTGTTTGTTCTGTCCACCA
The DNA here is from genome assembly GCA_032433765.1 of Megaustenia siamemsis. Classification (NCBI taxonomy): domain Eukaryota; kingdom Metazoa; phylum Mollusca; class Gastropoda; order Stylommatophora; family Ariophantidae; genus Megaustenia; species Megaustenia siamemsis. The sequence continues at coordinate 34,889,065 of JAVIAB010000117.1, read as the reverse complement.
TTCTAATAGTTCTTACTTCTCTATGGTGAAATCTTTCCTCTCTAATGTTTGTTCTGTCCACCATTCTAATAGTTCATATTTCTCTATGGTGAAATCTTTCCTCTCTAGTGTTTGTTCTGTCCACCATTCTAATAGTTCTTACTTCTCTATGGTGAAATCTTTCCTCTCTAATGTTTGTTCTGTCCACCATTCTAATAGTTCATATTTCTCTATGGTGAAATCTTTCCTCTCTAGTGTTTGTTCTGTCCACCATTCTAATAGTTCTTATTTCTCTATGGTGAAATCTTTCCTCTCTAGTGTTTGTTCTGTCCACCATTCTAATAGTTCTTATTTCTCTATGGTGAAATCTTTCCTCTCTAGTGTTTGTTCTGTCCACCATTCTAATAGTTCTTACTTCTCTATGGTGAAATCTTTCCTCTCTAGTGTTTGTTCTGTCCACCATTCTAATAGTTCATATTTCTCTATGGTGAAATCTTTCCTTTCTAATGTTTGTTCTGTCCACCATTCTAATAGTTCTTATTTCTCTATGGTGAAATCTTTCCTGTCTAGTGTTTGTTCTGTCCACCATTCTAATAGTTCATATTTCTCTATGGTGAAATCTTTCCTCTCTAGTGTTTGTTCTGTCCACCATTCTAATAGTTCTTACTTCTCTATGGTGAAATCTTTCCTCTCTAGTGTTTGTTCTGTCCACCATTCTAATAGTTCATATTTCTCTATGGTGAAATCTTTCCTTTCTAGTGTTTGTTCTGTCCACCATTCTAATAGTTCATATTTCTCTATGGTGAAATCTTTCCTCTCTAGTGTTTGTTCTGTCCACCATTCTAATAGTTCTTATTTCTCTATGGTGAAATCTTTCCTTTCTAATGTTTGTTCTGTCCACCATTCTAATAGTTCATATTTCTCTATGGTGAAATCTTTCCTCTCTAGTGTTTGTTGTGTCCACCATTCTAATAGTTCATATTTCTCTATGGTGAAATCTTTCCTCTTTAGTGTTTGTTCTGTCCACCATTTTAATAGTTCTTATTTCTCTATGGTGAAATCTTTCCTCTCTAGTGTTTGTTCTGTCCACCATTCTAATAGTTCATATTTCTCTATTGTGAAATCTTTCCTCTCTAGTGTTTGTTCTGTCCACCATTCTAATAGTTCATACTTCTCTATTATGAAATCTTTCCTCTCTAGTGTTTGTTCTGTCCACCATTCTAATAGTTCATACTTCTCTATGGTGAAATCTTTCCTCTCTAATGTTTGTTCTGTCCACCATTCTAATAGTTCATACTTCTCTATTATGAAATCTTTCCTCTCTAGTGTTTGTTCTGTCCACCATTCTAATAGTTCATACTTCTCTATTATGAAATCTTTCCTCCCTAATGTTTGTTCTGTCCACCATTCTAATAGTTCATATTTCTCTATGGTGAAATCTTTCCTATCTAGTGTTTGTTCTGTCCACCATTCTAATAGTTCATTTTTCTCTATGGTGAAATCTTTCCTCTCTAGTGTTTGTTCTGTCCACCATTCTAATAGTTCATATTTCTCTATGGTGAAATCTTTCCTTTCTAGTGTTTGTTCTGTCCACCATTCTAATAGTTCATTTTTCTCTATGGTGAAATCTTTCCTCTCTAGTGTTTGTTCTGTCCACCATTCTAATAGTTCTTATTTCTCTATGGTGAAATTTTTCCTTTCTAATGTTTGTTCTGTCCACCATTCTAATAGTTCATATTTCTCTATGGTGAAATCTTTCCTCTCTAGTGTTTGTTGTGTCCACCATTCTAATAGTTCATATTTCTCTATGGTGAAATCTTTCCTCTTTAGTGTTTGTTCTGTCCACCATTATAATAGTTCTTATTTCTCTATGGTGAAATCTTTCCTCTCTAGTGTTTGTTCTGTCCACCATTCTAATAGTTCATATTTCTCTATGGTGAAATCTTTCCTCTCTAATGTTTGTTCTGTCCCCCATTCTAATAGTTCTTATTTCTCTATGGTGAAATCTTTCCTCTCTAGTGTTTGTTCTGTCCACCATTCTAATAGTTCTTACTTCTCTATGATGAAATCTTTCCTCTCTAGTGTTTGTTCTGTCCACCATTCTAATAGTTCTTATTTCTCTATGGTGAAATCTTTCTTCTCTAGTGTTTGTTCTGTCCACCATTCTAATAGTTCATACTTCTCTATTATGAAATCTTTCCTCCCTAATGTTTGTTCTGTCCACCATTCTAATAGTTCATACTTCTCTATGGTGAAATCTTTCCTCTCTAGTGTTTGTTCTGTCCACCATTCTAATATTTCATACTTCTCTATGGTGAAATCTTTCCTCTCTAATGTTTGTTCTGTCCACCATTCTAATAGTTCATACATCTCTATGGTGAAATCTTTCCTCTCTAATGTTTGTTCTGTCCACCATTTTAATAGTTCATACTTCTCTATGGTGAAATCTTTCCTTTCTAGTGTTTGTTCTGTCCCCCATTCTAATAGTTCATATTTCTCTATGGTGAAATTTTTCCTCTCTAGTGTTTGTTCTGTCCCCCATTCTAATAGTTCATATTTCTCTATGGTGAAATCTTTCCTCTCTAGTGTTTGTTGTGTCCACCATTCTAATAGTTCATATTTCTCTATGGTGAAATCTTTCCTCTCTAATGTTTGTTCTGTCCACCATTCAAATAGTTCATACTTCTCTATGGTGAAATCTTTCCTCTCTAGTGTTTGTTCTGTCCACCATTCTAATAGTTCATACTTCTCTATGGTGAAATCTTTCCTCTCTAGTGTTTGTTCTGTCCACCATTCTAATAGTTCATATTTCTCTATGGTGAAATCTTTCCTCTCTAGTGTTTGTTCTGTCCACCATTCTAATAGTTCTTATTTCTCTATGGTGAAATCTTTCCTCTCTAGTGTTTGTTCTGTCCACCATTCTAATAGTTCATATTTCTCTATGGTGAAATCTTTCCTCTCTAATGTTTGTTCTGTCCCCCATTCTAATAGTTCTTATTTCTCTATGGTGAAATCTTTCCTCTCTAGTGTTTGTTCTGTCCACCATTCTAATAGTTCTTACTTCTCTATGATGAAATCTTTCCTCTCTAGTGTTTGTTCTGTCCACCATTCTAATAGTTCTTATTTCTCTATGGTGAAATCTTTCCTCTCTAGTGTTTGTTCTGTCCACCATTCTAATAGTTCATATTTCTCTATGGTGAAATCTTTCCTCTCTAATGTTTGTTCTGTCCACCATTCTAATAGTTCATATTTCTCTATTATGAAATCTTTCCTCTCTAGTGTTTGTTCTGTCCACCATTCTAATAGTTCATACTTCTCTATTATGAAATCTTTCCTCTCTAGTGTTTGTTCTGTCCACCATTCTAATAGTTCATATTTCTCTATTATGAAATCTTTCCTCTCTAGTGTTTGTTCTGTCCACCATTCTAATAGTTCATATTTCGCTATTATGAAATCTTTCCTCTCTAGTGTTTGTTCTGTCCACCATTCTAATAGTTCATACTTCTCTATTATGAAATCTTTCCTCTCTAGTGTTTGTTCTGTCCACCATTCTAATAGTTCATACTTCTCTATTATGAAATCTTTCCTCTCTAGTGTTTGTTCTGTCCACCATTCTAATAGTTCATACTTCTCTATTATGAAATCTTTCCTCTCTAGTGTTTGTTCTGTCCACCATTCTAATAGTTCATACTTCTCTATTATGAAATCTTTCCTCTCTAGTGTTTGTTCTGTCCACCATTCTAATAGTTCATATTTCTCTTTTATGAAATCTTTCCTCTCTAGTGTTTGTTCTGTCCACCATTCTAATAGTTCATACTTCTCTATTATGAAATCTTTCCTCTCTAGTGTTTGTTCTATCCACCATTCTAATAGTTCATACTTCTCTATTATGAAATCTTTCCTCTCTAGTGTTTGTTCTGTCCACCATTCTAATAGTTCATACTTCTCTATTATGAAATCTTTCCTCTCTAGTGTTTGTTCTGTCCCCATTCTAATAGTTCATACTTCTCTATTATGAAATCTTTCCTCTCTAGTGTTTGTTCTGTCCGCCATTCTAATAATTCATACTTCTCTATTATGAAATCTTTCCTCTCTAGTGTTTGTTCTGTCCACCATTCTAATAGTTCATACTTCTCTATTATGAAATCTTTCCTCTCTAGTGTTTGTTCTGTCCACCATTCTAATAGTTCATACTTTTCTATTATGAAATCTTTCCTCTCTAGTGTTTGTTCTGTCAACCATTCTAATAGTTCATACTTCTCTATTATGAAAACTTTCCTCTCTAGTGTTTGTTCTGTCCACCATTCTAATAGTTCATACTTTTCTATTATGAAATCTTTCCTCTCTAGTGTTTGTTCTGTCCACCATTCTAATAGTTCATACTTCTCTATTATGAAATCTTTCCTCTCTAGTGTTTGTTCTGTCCACCATTCTAATAGTTCATACTTCTCTATTATGAAATCTTTCCTCTCTAGTGTTTGTTCTGTCCACCATTCTAATAGTTCATACTTCTCTATTATGAAATCTTTCCTCTCTAGTGTTTGTTCTGTCCACCATTCTAATAGTTCATATTTCTCTTTATGAAATCTTTCCTCTCTAGTGTTTGTTCTGTCCACCATTCTAATAGTTCATACTTCTCTATTATGAAATCTTTCCTCTCTAGTGTTTGTTCTGTCCACCATTCTAATAGTTCATACTTCTCTATTATGAAATCTTTCCTCTCTAGTGTTTGTTCTGTCCACCATTCTAATAGTTCATACTTCTCTATTATGAAATCTTTCCTCTCTAGTGTTTGTTCTGTCCACCATTCTAATAGTTCATACTTCTCTATTATGAAATCTTTCCTCTCTAGTGTTTGTTCTGTCCACCAAACTAATAGTTCTTACTTCTCTATTATGAAATCTTTCCTCTCTAGTGTTTGTTCTGTCCACCATTCTAATAGTTCATACTTCTCTATTATGAAATCTTTCCTCTCTAGTGTTTGTTCTGTCCACCATTCTAATAGTTCATACTTCTCTATTATGAAATCTTTCCTCTCTAGTGTTTGTTCTGTCCACCATTCTAATAGTTCATACTTCTCTATTATGAAATCTTTCCTCTCTAGTGTTTGTTCTGTCCACCATTCTAATAGTTCATACTTCTCTATTATGAAATCTTTCCTCTCTAGTGTTTGTTCTGTCCCCCATTCTAATAGTTCATACATCTCTATGGTGAAATCTTTCCTCTCTAATGTTTGTTCTGTCCACCATTTTAATAGTTCATACTTCTCTATGGTGAAATCTTTCCTTTCTAGTGTTTGTTCTGTCCCCCATTCTAATAGTTCATATTTCTCTATGGTGAAATCTTTCCTCTCTAGTGTTTGTTCTGTCCCCATTCTAATAGTTCATATTTCTCTATGGTGAAATCTTTCCTCTCTAGTGTTTGTTGTGTCCACCATTCTAATAGTTCATATTTATTTATGGTGAAATCTTTCCTCTCTAATGTTTGTTCTGTCCACCATTCAAATAGTTCATACTTCTCTATGGTGAAATCTTTCCTCTCTAGTGTTTGTTCTGTCCACCATTCAAATAGTTCATACTTCTCTATGGTGAAATCTTTCCTCTCTAGTGTTTGTTCTGTCCACCATTCTAATAGTTCATATTTCTCTATGGTGAAATCTTTCCTCTCTAGTGTTTGTTCTGTCCCCCATTCTAATAGTTCTTATTTCTCTATGGTGAAATCTTTCCTCTCTAGTGTTTGTTCTGTCCACCATTCTAATAGTTCATATTTCTCTATGGTGAAATCTTTCCTCTCTAATGTTTGTTCTGTCCCCATTCTAATAGTTCTTATTTCTCTATGGTGAAATCTTTCCTCTCTAGTGTTTGTTCTGTCCACCATTCTAATAGTTCTTACTTCTCTATGATGAAATCTTTCCTCTCTAGTGTTTGTTCTGTCCACCATTCTAATAGTTCATACTTCTCTATTATGAAATCTTTCCTCTCTAGTGTTTGTTCTGTCCACCATTCTAATAGTTCATATTTCTCTATGGTGAAATCTTTCCTCTCTAATGTTTGTTCTGTCCACCATTCTAATAGTTCATATTTCTCTATTATGAAATCTTTCCTCTCTAGTGTTTGTTCTGTCCACCATTCTAATAGTTCATACTTCTCTATTATGAAATCTTTCCTCTCTAGTGTTTGTTCTGTCCACCATTCTAATAGTTCATATTTCTCTATTATGAAATCTTTCCTCTCTAGTGTTTGTTCTGTCCACCATTCTAATAGTTCATATTTCTCTATGGTGAAATCTTTCCTCTCTAGTGTTTGTTCTGTCCCCATTCTAATAGTTCTTATTTCTCTATGGTGAAATCTTTCCTCTCTAGTGTTTGTTCTGTCCACCATTCTAATAGTTCATACTTCTCTATGGTGAAATCTTTCCTCTCTAATGTTTGTTCTGTCCCCCATTCTAATAGTTCTTATTTCTCTATGGTGAAATCTTTCCTCTCTAGTGTTTGTTCTGTCCACCATTCTAATAGTTCTTACTTCTCTATTATGAAATCTTTCCTCTCTAGTGTTTGTTCTGTCCACCATTCTAATAGTTCTTATTTCTCTATGGTGAAATCTTTCCTCTCTAGTGTTTGTTCTGTCCACCATTCTAATAGTTCATATTTCTCTATGGTGAAATCTTTCCTCTCTAATGTTTGTTCTGTCCACCATTCTAATAGTTCATATTTCTCTATTATGAAATCTTTCCTCTCTAGTGTTTGTTCTGTCCACCATTCTAATAGTTCATACTTCTCTATTATGAAATCTTTCCTCTCTAGTGTTTGTTCTGTCCACCATTCTAATAGTTCATACTTCTCTATTATGAAATCTTTCCTCTCTAGTGTTTGTTCTGTCCCCCATTCTAATAGTTCATACTTCTCTATTATGAAATCTTTCCTCTCTAGTGTTTGTTCTGTCCACCATTCTAATAGTTCATACTTCTCTATTATGAAATCTTTCCTCTCTAGTGTTTGTTCTGTCCACCATTCTAATAGTTCATACTTCTCTATTATGAAATCTTTCCTCTCTAGTGTTTGTTCTGTCCACCATTCTAATAGTTCATACTTCTCTATTATGAAATCTTTCCTCTCTAGTGTTTGTTCTGTCCACCATTCTAATAGTTCATATTTCTCTATTATGAAATCTTTCCTCTCTAGTGTTTGTTCTGTCCACCATTCTAATAGTTCATACTTCTCTATTATGAAATCTTTCCTCTCTAGTGTTTGTTCTGTCCACCATTCTAATAGTTCATACTTCTCTATTATGAAATCTTTCCTCTCTAGTGTTTGTTCTGTCCACCATTCTAATAGTTCATACTTCTCTATTATGAAATCTTTCCTCTCTAGTGTTTGTTCTGTCCCCATTCTAATAGTTCATACTTCTCTATTATGAAATCTTTCCTCTCTAGTGTTTGTTCTGTCCACCATTCTAATAGTTCATACTTCTCTATTATGAAATCTTTCCTCTCTAGTGTTTGTTCTGTCCACCATTCTAATAGTTCATACTTCTCTATTATGAAATCTTTCCTCTCTAGTGTTTGTTCTGTCCACCATTCTAATAGTTCATACTTTTCTATTATGAAATCTTTCCTCTCTAGTGTTTGTTCTGTCCACCATTCTAATAGTTCATACTTCTCTATTATGAAATCTTTCCTCTCTAGTGTTTGTTCTGTCCACCATTCTAATAGTTCATACTTCTCTATTATGAAATCTTTCCTCTCTAGTGTTTGTTCTGTCCACCATTCTAATAGTTCATACTTCTCTATTATGAAATCTTTCCTCTCTAGTGTTTGTTCTGTCCACCATTCTAATAGTTCATACTTCTCTATTATGAAATCTTTCCTCTCTAGTGTTTGTTCTGTCCACCATTCTAATAGTTCATACTTCTCTATTATGAAATCTTTCCTCTCTAGTGTTTGTTCTGTCCACCATTCTAATAGTTCATATTCTCTATTATGAAATCTTTCCTCTCTAGTGTTTGTTCTGTCCACCATTCTAATAGTTCATACTTCTCTATTATGAAATCTTTCCTCTCTAGTGTTTGTTCTGTCCACCATTCTAATAGTTCATACTTCTCTATTATGAAATCTTTCCTCTCTAGTGTTTGTTCTGTCCACCATTCTAATAGTTCATACTTCTCTATTATGAAATCTTTCCTCTCTAGTGTTTGTTCTGTCCACCATTCTAATAGTTCATACTTCTCTATTATGAAATCTTTCCTCTCTAGTGTTTGTTCTGTCCACCATTCTAATAGTTCATACTTCTCTATTATGAAATCTTTCCTCTCTAGTGTTTGTTCTGTCCACCATTCTAATAGTTCATACTTCTCTATTATGAAATCTTTCCTCTCTAGTGTTTGTTCTGTCCACCATTCTAATAGTTCATACTTCTCTATTATGAAATCTTTCCTCTCTAGTGTTTGTTCTGTCCACCATTCTAATAGTTCATACTTCTCTATTATGAAATCTTTCCTCTCTAGTGTTTGTTCTGTCCACCATTCTAATAGTTCATACTTCTCTATTATGAAATCTTTCCTCTCTAGTGTTTGTTCTGTCCACCATTCTAATAGTTCATACTTCTCTATTATGAAATCTTTCCTCTCTAGTGTTTGTTCTGTCCACCATTCTAATAGTTCATACTTCTCTATTATGAAATCTTTCCTCTCTAGTGTTTGTTCTGTCCACCATTCTAATAGTTCATACTTCTCTATTATGAAATCTTTCCTCTCTAGTGTTTGTTCTGTCCACCATTCTAATAGTTCATACTTCTCTATTATGAAATCTTTCCTCTCTAGTGTTTGTTCTGTCCACCATTCTAATAGTTCATACTTTTCTATTATGAAATCTTTCCTCTCTAGTGTTTGTTCTGTCCACCATTCTAATAGTTCATACTTCTCTATTATGAAATCTTTCCTCTCTAGTGTTTGTTCTGTCCACCATTCTAATAGTTCATACTTTTCTATTATGAAATCTTTCCTCTCTAGTGTTTGTTCTGTCCACCATTCTAATAGTTCATACTTCTCTATTATGAAATCTTTCCTCTCTAGTGTTTGTTCTGTCCACCATTCTAATAGTTCATACTTCTCTATTATGAAATCTTTCCTCTCTAGTGTTTGTTCTGTCCACCATTCTAATAGTTCATACTTCTCTATTATGAAATCTTTCCTCTCTAGTGTTTGTTCTGTCCACCATTCTAATAGTTCATACTTCTCTATTATGAAATCTTTCCTCTCTAGTGTTTGTTCTGTCCACCATTCTAATAGTTCATACTTCTCTATTATGAAATCTTTCCTCTCTAGTGTTTGTTCTGTCCACCATTCTAATAGTTCATACTTCTCTATTATGAAATCTTTCCTCTCTAGTGTTTGTTCTGTCCACCATTCTAATAGTTCATACTTCTCTATTATGAAATCTTTCCTCTCTAGTGTTTGTTCTGTCCACCATTCTAATAGTTCATACTTCTCTATTATGAAATCTTTCCTCTCTAGTGTTTGTTCTGTCCACCAAACTAATAGTTCTTACTTCTCTATTATGAAATCTTTCCTCTCTAGTGTTTGTTCTGTCCACCATTCTAATAGTTCATACTTCTCTATTATGAAATCTTTCCTCTCTAGTGTTTGTTCTGTCCACCATTCTAATAGTTCATACTTCTCTATTATGAAATCTTTCCTCTCTAGTGTTTGTTCTGTCCACCATTCTAATAGTTCATACTTCTCTATTATGAAATCTTTCCTCTCTAGTGTTTGTTCTGTCCACCATTCTAATAGTTCATACTTCTCTATTATGAAATCTTTCCTCTCTAGTGTTTGTTCTGTCCCCCATTCTAATAGTTCATACTTCTCTATGGTGAAATCTTTCCTCTCTAATGTTTGTTCTGTCCACCATTTTAATAGTTCATACTTCTCTATGGTGAAATCTTTCCTTTCTAGTGTTTGTTCTGTCCCCCATTCTAATAGTTCATATTTCTCTATGGTGAAATTTTCCTCTCTAGTGTTTGTTCTGTCCCCATTCTAATAGTTCATATTTCTCTATGGTGAAATCTTTCCTCTCTAGTGTTTGTTGTGTCCACCATTCTAATAGTTCATATTTATTTATGGTGAAATCTTTCCTCTCTAATGTTTGTTCTGTCCACCATTCAAATAGTTCATACTTCTCTATGGTGAAATCTTTCCTCTCTAGTGTTTGTTCTGTCCACCATTCAAATAGTTCATACTTCTCTATGGTGAAATCTTTCCTCTCTAGTGTTTGTTCTGTCCACCATTCTAATAGTTCATATTTCTCTATGGTGAAATCTTTCCTCTCTAGTGTTTGTTCTGTCCCCCATTCTAATAGTTCTTATTTCTCTATGGTGAAATCTTTCCTCTCTAGTGTTTGTTCTGTCCACCATTCTAATAGTTCATATTTCTCTATGGTGAAATCTTTCCTCTCTAATGTTTGTTCTGTCCCCATTCTAATAGTTCTTATTTCTCTATGGTGAAATCTTTCCTCTCTAGTGTTTGTTCTGTCCACCATTCTAATAGTTCTTACTTCTCTATGATGAAATCTTTCCTCTCTAGTGTTTGTTCTGTCCACCATTCTAATAGTTCTTATTTCTCTATGGTGAAATCTTTCCTCTCTAGTGTTTGTTCTGTCCACCATTCTAATAGTTCATATTTCTCTATGGTGAAATCTTTCCTCTCTAATGTTTGTTCTGTCCACCATTCTAATAGTTCATATTTCTCTATTATGAAATCTTTCCTCTCTAGTGTTTGTTCTGTCCACCATTCTAATAGTTCATACTTCTCTATTATGAAATCTTTCCTCTCTAGTGTTTGTTCTGTCCACCATTCTAATAGTTCATACTTCTCTATGGTGAAATCTTTCCTCTCTAGTGTTTGTTCTGTCCACCATTCTAATAGTTCATATTTCTCTATGGTGAAATCTTTCCTCTCTAGTGTTTGTTCTGTCCACCATTCTAATAGTTCATATTTCTCTATGGTGAAATCTTTCCTCTCTAGTGTTTGTTCTGTCCACCATTCTAATAGTTCATATTTCTCTATGGTGAAATCTTTCCTCTCTAGTGTTTGTTCTGTCCACCATTCTAATAGTTCTTACTTCTCTATGGTGAAATCTTTCCTCTCTAGTGTTTGTTCTGTCCACCATTCTAATAGTTCTTACTTCTCTATGATGAAATCTTTCCTCTCTAGTGTTTGTTCTGTCCACCATTCTAATAGTTCATATTTCTCTATGGTGAAATCTTTCCTCTCTAGTGTTTGTTCTGTCCACCATTCTAATAGTTCATATTTCTCTATTATGAAATCTTTCCTCTCTAGTGTTTGTTCTGTCCACCATTCTAATAGTTCATACTTCTCTATTATGAAATCTTTCCTCTCTAGTGTTTGTTCTGTCCACCATTCTAATAGTTCATACTTCTCTATTATGAAATCTTTCCTCTCTAGTGTTTGTTCTGTCCACCATTCTAATAGTTCATACTTCTCTATTATGAAATCTTTCCTCTCTAGTGTTTGTTCTGTCCACCATTCTAATAGTTCATACTTCTCTATTATGAAATCTTTCCTCTCTAGTGTTTGTTCTGTCCACCATTCTAATAGTTCATACTTCTCTATTATGAAATCTTTCCTCTCTAGTGTTTGTTCTGTCCACCATTCTAATAGTTCATACTTCTCTATTATGAAATCTTTCCTCTCTAGTGTTTGTTCTGTCCACCATTCTAATAGTTCATACTTCTCTATTATGAAATCTTTCCTCTCTAGTGTTTGTTCTGTCCACCATTCTAATAGTTCATACTTCTCTATTATGAAATCTTTCCTCTCTAGTGTTTGTTCTGTCCACCATTCTAATAGTTCATACTTCTCTATTATGAAATCTTTCCTCTCTAGTGTTTGTTCTGTCCACCATTCTAATAGTTCATACTTCTCTATTATGAAATCTTTCCTCTCTAGTGTTTGTTCTGTCCACCATTCTAATAGTTCATACTTCTCTATTATGAAATCTTTCCTCTCTAGTGTTTGTTCTGTCCACCATTCTAATAGTTCATACTTCTCTATTATGAAATCTTTCCTCTCTAGTGTTTGTTCTGTCCACCATTCTAATAGTTCATACTTCTCTATTATGAAATCTTTCCTCTCTAGTGTTTGTTCTGTCCACCATTCTAATAGTTCATACTTCTCTATTATGAAATCTTTCCTCTCTAGTGTTTGTTCTGTCCACCATTCTAATAGTTCATACTTCTCTATTATGAAATCTTTCCTCTCTAGTGTTTGTTCTGTCCACCATTCTAATAGTTCATACTTCTCTATTATGAAATCTTTCCTCTCTAGTGTTTGTTCTGTCCACCATTCTAATAGTTCATACTTCTCTATTATGAAATCTTTCCTCTCTAGTGTTTGTTCTGTCCACCATTCTAATAGTTCATACTTCTCTATTATGAAATCTTTCCTCTCTAGTGTTTGTTCTGTCCACCATTCTAATAGTTCATACTTCTCTATTATGAAATCTTTCCTCTCTAGTGTTTGTTCTGTCCACCATTCTAATAGTTCATATTTCTCTATTATGAAATCTTTCCTCTCTAGTGTTTGTTCTGTCCACCATTCTAATAGTTCATACTTCTCTATTATGAAATCTTTCCTCTCTAGTGTTTGTTCTGTCCACCATTCTAATAGTTCATACTTCTCTATTATGAAATCTTTCCTCTCTAGTGTTTGTTCTGTCCACCATTCTAATAGTTCATACTTCTCTATTATGAAATCTTTCCTCTCTAGTGTTTGTTCTGTCCACCATTCTAATAGTTCATACTTCTCTATTATGAAATCTTTCCTCTCTAGTGTTTGTTCTGTCCACCATTCTAATAGTTCATACTTCTCTATTATGAAATCTTTCCTCTCTAGTGTTTGTTCTGTCCACCATTCTAATAGTTCATACTTCTCTATTATGAAATCTTTCCTCTCTAGTGTTTGTTCTGTCCACCATTCTAATAGTTCATACTTCTCTATTATGAAATCTTTCCTCTCTAGTGTTTGTTCTGTCCACCATTCTAATAGTTCATACTTCTCTATTATGAAATCTTTCCTCTCTAGTGTTTGTTCTGTCCACCATTCTAATAGTTCATACTTCTCTATTATGAAATCTTTCCTCTCTAGTGTTTGTTCTGTCCACCATTCTAATAGTTCATACTTCTCTATTATGAAATCTTTCCTCTCTAGTGTTTGTTCTGTCCACCATTCTAATAGTTCATACTTCTCTATTATGAAATCTTTCCTCTCTAGTGTTTGTTCTGTCCACCATTCTAATAGTTCATACTTCTCTATTATGAAATCTTTCCTCTCTAGTGTTTGTTCTGTCCACCATTCTAATAGTTCATACTTCTCTATTATGAAATCTTTCCTCTCTAGTGTTTGTTCTGTCCACCATTCTAATAGTTCATACTTCTCTATTATGAAATCTTTCCTCTCTAGTGTTTGTTCTGTCCACCATTCTAATAGTTCATACTTCTCTATTATGAAATCTTTCCTCTCTAGTGTTTGTTCTGTCCACCATTCTAATAGTTCATACTTCTCTATTATGAAATCTTTCCTCTCTAGTGTTTGTTCTGTCCACCATTCTAATAGTTCATACTTCTCTATTATGAAATCTTTCCTCTCTAGTGTTTGTTCTGTCCACCATTCTAATAGTTCATACTTCTCTATTATGAAATCTTTCCTCTCTAGTGTTTGTTCTGTCCACCATTCTAATAGTTCATACTTCTCTATTATGAAATCTTTCCTCTCTAGTGTTTGTTCTGTCCACCATTCTAATAGTTCATACTTCTCTATTATGAAATCTTTCCTCTCTAGTGTTTGTTCTGTCCACCATTCTAATAGTTCATACTTCTCTATTATGAAATCTTTCCTCTCTAGTGTTTGTTCTGTCCACCATTCTAATAGTTCATACTTCTCTATTATGAAATCTTTCCTCTCTAGTGTTTGTTCTGTCCACCATTCTAATAGTTCATACTTCTCTATTATGAAATCTTTCCTCTCTAGTGTTTGTTCTGTCCACCATTCTAATAGTTCATACTTCTCTATTATGAAATCTTTCCTCTCTAGTGTTTGTTCTGTCCACCATTCTAATAGTTCATACTTCTCTATTATGAAATCTTTCCTCTCTAGTGTTTGTTCTGTCCACCATTCTAATAGTTCATACTTCTCTATTATGAAATCTTTCCTCTCTAGTGTTTGTTCTGTCCACCATTCTAATAGTTCATACTTCTCTATTATGAAATCTTTCCTCTCTAGTGTTTGTTCTGTCCACCATTCTAATAGTTCATACTTCTCTATTATGAAATCTTTCCTCTCTAGTGTTTGTTCTGTCCACCATTCTAATAGTTCATACTTCTCTATTATGAAATCTTTCCTCTCTAGTGTTTGTTCTGTCCACCATTCTAATAGTTCATACTTCTCTATTATGAAATCTTTCCTCTCTAGTGTTTGTTCTGTCCACCATTCTAATAGTTCATACTTCTCTATTATGAAATCTTTCCTCTCTAGTGTTTGTTCTGTCCACCATTCTAATAGTTCATACTTCTCTATTATGAAATCTTTCCTCTCTAGTGTTTGTTCTGTCCACCATTCTAATAGTTCATACTTCTCTATGGTGAAATCTTTCCTCTCTAGTGTTTGTTCTGTCCACCATTCTAATAGTTCATACTTCTCTATTATGAAATCTTTCCTCTCTAGTGTTTGTTCTGTCCCCATTCTAATAGTTCATATTTCTCTATGGTGAAATCTTTCCTCTCTAGTGTTTGTTCTGTCCCCCATTCTAATAGTTCATACTTCTCTATGGTGAAATCTTTCCTCTCTAGTGTTTGTTCTGTCCACCATTCTAATAGTTCATATTTCTCTATGGTGAAATCTTTCCTCTCTAGTGTTTGTTCTGTCCACCATTCTAATAGTTCATACTTCTCTATTATGAAATCTTTCCTCTCTAGTGTTTGTTCTGTCCACCATTCTAATAGTTCATACTTCTCTATTATGAAATCTTTCCTCTCTAGTGTTTGTTCTGTCCACCATTCTAATAGTTCATACTTCTCTATTATGAAATCTTTCCTCTCTAGTGTTTGTTCTGTCCACCATTCTAATAGTTCATACTTCTCTATTATGAAATCTTTCCTCTCTAGTGTTTGTTCTGTCCACCATTCTAATAGTTCATACTTCTCTATTATGAAATCTTTCCTCTCTAGTGTTTGTTCTGTCCACCATTCTAATAGTTCATACTTCTCTATTATGAAATCTTTCCTCTCTAGTGTTTGTTCTGTCCACCATTCTAATAGTTCATACTTCTCTATTATGAAATCTTTCCTCTCTAGTGTTTGTTCTGTCCACCATTCTAATAGTTCATACTTCTCTATTATGAAATCTTTCCTCTCTAGTGTTTGTTCTGTCCACCATTCTAATAGTTCATACTTCTCTATTATGAAATCTTTCCTCTCTAGTGTTTGTTCTGTCCACCATTCTAATAGTTCATACTTCTCTATTATGAAATCTTTCCTCTCTAGTGTTTGTTCTGTCCACCATTCTAATAGTTCATACTTCTCTATTATGAAATCTTTCCTCTCTAGTGTTTGTTCTGTCCACCATTCTAATAGTTCATACTTCTCTATTATGAAATCTTTCCTCTCTAGTGTTTGTTCTGTCCACCATTCTAATAGTTCATACTTCTCTATTATGAAATCTTTCCTCTCTAGTGTTTGTTCTGTCCACCATTCTAATAGTTCATACTTCTCTATTATGAAATCTTTCCTCTCTAGTGTTTGTTCTGTCCACCATTCTAATAGTTCATACTTCTCTATTATGAAATCTTTCCTCTCTAGTGTTTGTTCTGTCCACCATTCTAATAGTTCATACTTCTCTATTATGAAATCTTTCCTCTCTAGTGTTTGTTCTGTCCACCATTCTAATAGTTCATACTTCTCTATTATGAAATCTTTCCTCTCTAGTGTTTGTTCTGTCCACCATTCTAATAGTTCATACTTCTCTATTATGAAATCTTTCCTCTCTAGTGTTTGTTCTGTCCACCATTCTAATAGTTCATACTTCTCTATTATGAAATCTTTCCTCTCTAGTGTTTGTTCTGTCCACCATTCTAATAGTTCATACTTCTCTATTATGAAATCTTTCCTCTCTAGTGTTTGTTCTGTCCACCATTCTAATAGTTCATACTTCTCTATTATGAAATCTTTCCTCTCTAGTGTTTGTTCTGTCCACCATTCTAATAGTTCATACTTCTCTATTATGAAATCTTTCCTCTCTAGTGTTTGTTCTGTCCACCATTCTAATAGTTCATACTTCTCTATTATGAAATCTTTCCTCTCTAGTGTTTGTTCTGTCCACCATTCTAATAGTTCATACTTCTCTATTATGAAATCTTTCCTCTCTAGTGTTTGTTCTGTCCACCATTCTAATAGTTCATACTTCTCTATTATGAAATCTTTCCTCTCTAGTGTTTGTTCTGTCCACCATTCTAATAGTTCATACTTCTCTATTATGAAATCTTTCCTCTCTAGTGTTTGTTCTGTCCACCATTCTAATAGTTCATACTTCTCTATTATGAAATCTTTCCTCTCTAGTGTTTGTTCTGTCCACCATTCTAATAGTTCATACTTCTCTATTATGAAATCTTTCCTCTCTAGTGTTTGTTCTGTCCACCATTCTAATAGTTCATATTCTCTATTATGAAATCTTTCCTCTCTAGTGTTTGTTCTGTCCACCATTCTAATAGTTCATACTTCTCTATGGTGAAATCTTTCCTCTCTAGTGTTTGTTCTGTCCACCATTCTAATAGTTCATACTTCTCTATTATGAAATCTTTCCTCTCTAGTGTTTGTTCTGTCCACCATTCTAATAGTTCATACTTCTCTATTATGAAATCTTTCCTCTCTAGTGTTTGTTCTGTCCACCATTCTAATAGTTCATACTTCTCTATTATGAAATCTTTCCTCTCTAGTGTTTGTTCTGTCCACCATTCTAATAGTTCATACTTCTCTATTATGAAATCTTTCCTCTCTAGTGTTTGTTCTGTCCACCATTCTAATAGTTCATACTTCTCTATTATGAAATCTTTCCTCTCTAGTGTTTGTTCTGTCCACCATTCTAATAGTTCATACTTCTCTATTATGAAATCTTTCCTCTCTAGTGTTTGTTCTGTCCACCATTCTAATAGTTCATACTTCTCTATTATGAAATCTTTCCTCTCTAGTGTTTGTTCTGTCCACCATTCTAATAGTTCATACTTCTCTATTATGAAATCTTTCCTCTCTAGTGTTTGTTCTGTCCACCATTCTAATAGTTCATACTTCTCTATTATGAAATCTTTCCTCTCTAGTGTTTGTTCTGTCCACCATTCTAATAGTTCATACTTCTCTATTATGAAATCTTTCCTCTCTAGTGTTTGTTCTGTCCACCATTCTAATAGTTCATACTTCTCTATTATGAAATCTTTCCTCTCTAGTGTTTGTTCTGTCCACCATTCTAATAGTTCATACTTCTCTATTATGAAATCTTTCCTCTCTAGTGTTTGTTCTGTCCACCATTCTAATAGTTCATACTTCTCTATTATGAAATCTTTCCTCTCTAGTGTTTGTTCTGTCCACCATTCTAATAGTTCATACTTCTCTATTATGAAATCTTTCCTCTCTAGTGTTTGTTCTGTCCACCATTCTAATAGTTCATACTTCTCTATTATGAAATCTTTCCTCTCTAGTGTTTGTTCTGTCCACCATTCTAATAGTTCATACTTCTCTATTATGAAATCTTTCCTCTCTAGTGTTTGTTCTGTCCACCATTCTAATAGTTCATACTTCTCTATTATGAAATCTTTCCTCTCTAGTGTTTGTTCTGTCCACCATTCTAATAGTTCATATTTCTCTATGGTGAAATCTTTCCTCTCTAGTGTTTGTTCTGTCCACCATTCTAATAGTTCATACTTCTCTATGGTGAAATCTTTCCTCTCTAGTGTTTGTTCTGTCCACCATTCTAATAGTTCATACTTCTCTATGGTGAAATCTTTCCTCTCTAGTGTTTGTTCTGTCCACCATTCTAATAGTTCATACTTCTCTATTATGAAATCTTTCCTCTCTAGTGTTTGTTCTGTCCACCATTCTAATAGTTCATATTTCTCTATTATGAAATCTTTCCTCTCTAGTGTTTGTTCTGTCCACCATTCTAATAGTTCATATTTCTCTATTATGAAATCTTTCCTCTCTAGTGTTTGTTCTGTCCACCATTCTAATAGTTCATATTTCTCTATTATGAAATCTTTCCTCTCTAGTGTTTGTTCTGTCCACCATTCTAATAGTTCATACTTCTCTATTATGAAATCTTTCCTCTCTAGTGTTTGTTCTGTCCACCATTCTAATAGTTCATACTTCTCTATTATGAAATCTTTCCTCTCTAGTGTTTGTTCTGTCCACCATTCTAATAGTTCATACTTCTCTATTATGAAATCTTTCCTCTCTAGTGTTTGTTCTGTCCACCATTCTAATAGTTCATACTTCTCTATTATGAAATCTTTCCTCTCTAGTGTTTGTTCTGTCCACCATTCTAATAGTTCATACTTCTCTATTATGAAATCTTTCCTCTCTAGTGTTTGTTCTGTCCACCATTCTAATAGTTCATACTTCTCTATTATGAAATCTTTCCTCTCTAGTGTTTGTTCTGTCCACCATTCTAATAGTTCATACTTCTCTATTATGAAATCTTTCCTCTCTAGTGTTTGTTCTGTCCACCATTCTAATAGTTCATACTTCTCTATTATGAAATCTTTCCTCTCTAGTGTTTGTTCTGTCCACCATTCTAATAGTTCATACTTCTCTATTATGAAATCTTTCCTCTCTAGTGTTTGTTCTGTCCACCATTCTAATAGTTCATACTTCTCTATTATGAAATCTTTCCTCTCTAGTGTTTGTTCTGTCCACCATTCTAATAGTTCATACTTCTCTATTATGAAATCTTTCCTCTCTAGTGTTTGTTCTGTCCACCATTCTAATAGTTCATACTTCTCTATTATGAAATCTTTCCTCTCTAGTGTTTGTTCTGTCCACCATTCTAATAGTTCATACTTCTCTATTATGAAATCTTTCCTCTCTAGTGTTTGTTCTGTCCACCATTCTAATAGTTCATACTTCTCTATTATGAAATCTTTCCTCTCTAGTGTTTGTTCTGTCCACCATTCTAATAGTTCATACTTCTCTATTATGAAATCTTTCCTCTCTAGTGTTTGTTCTGTCCACCATTCTAATAGTTCATACTTCTCTATTATGAAATCTTTCCTCTCTAGTGTTTGTTCTGTCCACCATTCTAATAGTTCATACTTCTCTATTATGAAATCTTTCCTCTCTAGTGTTTGTTCTGTCCACCATTCTAATAGTTCATACTTCTCTATTATGAAATCTTTCCTCTCTAGTGTTTGTTCTGTCCACCATTCTAATAGTTCATACTTCTCTATTATGAAATCTTTCCTCTCTAGTGTTTGTTCTGTCCACCATTCTAATAGTTCATACTTCTCTATTATGAAATCTTTCCTCTCTAGTGTTTGTTCTGTCCACCATTCTAATAGTTCATACTTCTCTATTATGAAATCTTTCCTCTCTAGTGTTTGTTCTGTCCACCATTCTAATAGTTCATACTTCTCTATTATGAAATCTTTCCTCTCTAGTGTTTGTTCTGTCCACCATTCTAATAGTTCATACTTCTCTATTATGAAATCTTTCCTCTCTAGTGTTTGTTCTGTCCACCATTCTAATAGTTCATACTTCTCTATTATGAAATCTTTCCTCTCTAGTGTTTGTTCTGTCCACCATTCTAATAGTTCATACTTCTCTATTATGAAATCTTTCCTCTCTAGTGTTTGTTCTGTCCACCATTCTAATAGTTCATACTTCTCTATTATGAAATCTTTCCTCTCTAGTGTTTGTTCTGTCCACCATTCTAATAGTTCATACTTCTCTATTATGAAATCTTTCCTCTCTAGTGTTTGTTCTGTCCACCATTCTAATAGTTCATACTTCTCTATTATGAAATCTTTCCTCTCTAGTGTTTGTTCTGTCCACCATTCTAATAGTTCATACTTCTCTATTATGAAATCTTTCCTCTCTAGTGTTTGTTCTGTCCACCATTCTAATAGTTCATACTTCTCTATTATGAAATCTTTCCTCTCTAGTGTTTGTTCTGTCCACCATTCTAATAGTTCATACTTCTCTATTATGAAATCTTTCCTCTCTAGTGTTTGTTCTGTCCACCATTCTAATAGTTCATACTTCTCTATTATGAAATCTTTCCTCTCTAGTGTTTGTTCTGTCCACCATTCTAATAGTTCATACTTCTCTATTATGAAATCTTTCCTCTCTAGTGTTTGTTCTGTCCACCATTCTAATAGTTCATACTTCTCTATTATGAAATCTTTCCTCTCTAGTGTTTGTTCTGTCCACCATTCTAATAGTTCATACTTCTCTATTATGAAATCTTTCCTCTCTAGTGTTTGTTCTGTCCACCATTCTAATAGTTCATACTTCTCTATTATGAAATCTTTCCTCTCTAGTGTTTGTTCTGTCCACCATTCTAATAGTTCATACTTCTCTATTATGAAATCTTTCCTCTCTAGTGTTTGTTCTGTCCACCATTCTAATAGTTCATACTTCTCTATTATGAAATCTTTCCTCTCTAGTGTTTGTTCTGTCCACCATTCTAATAGTTCATACTTCTCTATTATGAAATCTTTCCTCTCTAGTGTTTGTTCTGTCCACCATTCTAATAGTTCATACTTCTCTATTATGAAATCTTTCCTCTCTAGTGTTTGTTCTGTCCACCATTCTAATAGTTCATACTTCTCTATTATGAAATCTTTCCTCTCTAGTGTTTGTTCTGTCCACCATTCTAATAGTTCATACTTCTCTATTATGAAATCTTTCCTCTCTAGTGTTTGTTCTGTCCACCATTCTAATAGTTCATACTTCTCTATTATGAAATCTTTCCTCTCTAGTGTTTGTTCTGTCCACCATTCTAATAGTTCATACTTCTCTATTATGAAATCTTTCCTCTCTAGTGTTTGTTCTGTCCACCATTCTAATAGTTCATACTTCTCTATTATGAAATCTTTCCTCTCTAGTGTTTGTTCTGTCCACCATTCTAATAGTTCATACTTCTCTATTATGAAATCTTTCCTCTCTAGTGTTTGTTCTGTCCACCATTCTAATAGTTCATACTTCTCTATTATGAAATCTTTCCTCTCTAGTGTTTGTTCTGTCCACCATTCTAATAGTTCATACTTCTCTATTATGAAATCTTTCCTCTCTAGTGTTTGTTCTGTCCACCATTCTAATAGTTCATACTTCTCTATTATGAAATCTTTCCTCTCTAGTGTTTGTTCTGTCCACCATTCTAATAGTTCATACTTCTCTATTATGAAATCTTTCCTCTCTAGTGTTTGTTCTGTCCACCATTCTAATAGTTCATACTTCTCTATTATGAAATCTTTCCTCTCTAGTGTTTGTTCTGTCCACCATTCTAATAGTTCATACTTCTCTATTATGAAATCTTTCCTCTCTAGTGTTTGTTCTGTCCACCATTCTAATAGTTCATACTTCTCTATTATGAAATCTTTCCTCTCTAGTGTTTGTTCTGTCCACCATTCTAATAGTTCATACTTCTCTATTATGAAATCTTTCCTCTCTAGTGTTTGTTCTGTCCACCATTCTAATAGTTCATACTTCTCTATTATGAAATCTTTCCTCTCTAGTGTTTGTTCTGTCCACCATTCTAATAGTTCATACTTCTCTATTATGAAATCTTTCCTCTCTAGTGTTTGTTCTGTCCACCATTCTAATAGTTCATACTTCTCTATTATGAAATCTTTCCTCTCTAGTGTTTGTTCTGTCCACCATTCTAATAGTTCATACTTCTCTATTATGAAATCTTTCCTCTCTAGTGTTTGTTCTGTCCACCATTCTAATAGTTCATACTTCTCTATTATGAAATCTTTCCTCTCTAGTGTTTGTTCTGTCCACCATTCTAATAGTTCATACTTCTCTATTATGAAATCTTTCCTCTCTAGTGTTTGTTCTGTCCACCATTCTAATAGTTCATACTTCTCTATTATGAAATCTTTCCTCTCTAGTGTTTGTTCTGTCCACCATTCTAATAGTTCATACTTCTCTATTATGAAATCTTTCCTCTCTAGTGTTTGTTCTGTCCACCATTCTAATAGTTCATACTTCTCTATTATGAAATCTTTCCTCTCTAGTGTTTGTTCTGTCCACCATTCTAATAGTTCATACTTCTCTATTATGAAATCTTTCCTCTCTAGTGTTTGTTCTGTCCACCATTCTAATAGTTCATACTTCTCTATTATGAAATCTTTCCTCTCTAGTGTTTGTTCTGTCCACCATTCTAATAGTTCATACTTCTCTATTATGAAATCTTTCCTCTCTAGTGTTTGTTCTGTCCACCATTCTAATAGTTCATACTTCTCTATTATGAAATCTTTCCTCTCTAGTGTTTGTTCTGTCCACCATTCTAATAGTTCATACTTCTCTATTATGAAATCTTTCCTCTCTAGTGTTTGTTCTGTCCACCATTCTAATAGTTCATACTTCTCTATTATGAAATCTTTCCTCTCTAGTGTTTGTTCTGTCCACCATTCTAATAGTTCATACTTCTCTATTATGAAATCTTTCCTCTCTAGTGTTTGTTCTGTCCACCATTCTAATAGTTCATACTTCTCTATTATGAAATCTTTCCTCTCTAGTGTTTGTTCTGTCCACCATTCTAATAGTTCATACTTCTCTATTATGAAATCTTTCCTCTCTAGTGTTTGTTCTGTCCACCATTCTAATAGTTCATACTTCTCTATTATGAAATCTTTCCTCTCTAGTGTTTGTTCTGTCCACCATTCTAATAGTTCATACTTCTCTATTATGAAATCTTTCCTCTCTAGTGTTTGTTCTGTCCACCATTCTAATAGTTCATACTTCTCTATTATGAAATCTTTCCTCTCTAGTGTTTGTTCTGTCCACCATTCTAATAGTTCATACTTCTCTATTATGAAATCTTTCCTCTCTAGTGTTTGTTCTGTCCACCATTCTAATAGTTCATATTTCTCTATTATGAAATCTTTCCTCTCTAGTGTTTGTTCTGTCCACCATTCTAATAGTTCATACTTCTCTATTATGAAATCTTTCCTCTCTAGTGTTTGTTCTGTCCACCATTCTAATAGTTCATACTTCTCTATTATGAAATCTTTCCTCTCTAGTGTTTGTTCTGTCCACCATTCTAATAGTTCATACTTCTCTATTATGAAATCTTTCCTCTCTAGTGTTTGTTCTGTCCACCATTCTAATAGTTCATACTTCTCTATTATGAAATCTTTCCTCTCTAGTGTTTGTTCTGTCCACCATTCTAATAGTTCATACTTCTCTATTATGAAATCTTTCCTCTCTAGTGTTTGTTCTGTCCACCATTCTAATAGTTCATACTTCTCTATTATGAAATCTTTCCTCTCTAGTGTTTGTTCTGTCCACCATTCTAATAGTTCATACTTCTCTATTATGAAATCTTTCCTCTCTAGTGTTTGTTCTGTCCACCATTCTAATAGTTCATACTTCTCTATTATGAAATCTTTCCTCTCTAGTGTTTGTTCTGTCCACCATTCTAATAGTTCATACTTCTCTATTATGAAATCTTTCCTCTCTAGTGTTTGTTCTGTCCACCATTCTAATAGTTCATACTTCTCTATTATGAAATCTTTCCTCTCTAGTGTTTGTTCTGTCCACCATTCTAATAGTTCATACTTCTCTATTATGAAATCTTTCCTCTCTAGTGTTTGTTCTGTCCACCATTCTAATAGTTCATACTTCTCTATTATGAAATCTTTCCTCTCTAGTGTTTGTTCTGTCCACCATTCTAATAGTTCATACTTCTCTATTATGAAATCTTTCCTCTCTAGTGTTTGTTCTGTCCACCATTCTAATAGTTCATACTTCTCTATTATGAAATCTTTCCTCTCTAGTGTTTGTTCTGTCCACCATTCTAATAGTTCATACTTCTCTATTATGAAATCTTTCCTCTCTAGTGTTTGTTCTGTCCACCATTCTAATAGTTCATACTTCTCTATTATGAAATCTTTCCTCTCTAGTGTTTGTTCTGTCCACCATTCTAATAGTTCATACTTCTCTATTATGAAATCTTTCCTCTCTAGTGTTTGTTCTGTCCACCATTCTAATAGTTCATACTTCTCTATTATGAAATCTTTCCTCTCTAGTGTTTGTTCTGTCCACCATTCTAATAGTTCATACTTCTCTATTATGAAATCTTTCCTCTCTAGTGTTTGTTCTGTCCACCATTCTAATAGTTCATACTTCTCTATTATGAAATCTTTCCTCTCTAGTGTTTGTTCTGTCCACCATTCTAATAGTTCATACTTCTCTATTATGAAATCTTTCCTCTCTAGTGTTTGTTCTGTCCACCATTCTAATAGTTCATACTTCTCTATTATGAAATCTTTCCTCTCTAGTGTTTGTTCTGTCCACCATTCTAATAGTTCATACTTCTCTATTATGAAATCTTTCCTCTCTAGTGTTTGTTCTGTCCACCATTCTAATAGTTCATACTTCTCTATTATGAAATCTTTCCTCTCTAGTGTTTGTTCTGTCCACCATTCTAATAGTTCATACTTCTCTATTATGAAATCTTTCCTCTCTAGTGTTTGTTCTGTCCACCATTCTAATAGTTCATACTTCTCTATTATGAAATCTTTCCTCTCTAGTGTTTGTTCTGTCCACCATTCTAATAGTTCATACTTCTCTATTATGAAATCTTTCCTCTCTAGTGTTTGTTCTGTCCACCATTCTAATAGTTCATACTTCTCTATTATGAAATCTTTCCTCTCTAGTGTTTGTTCTGTCCACCATTCTAATAGTTCATACTTCTCTATTATGAAATCTTTCCTCTCTAGTGTTTGTTCTGTCCACCATTCTAATAGTTCATACTTCTCTATTATGAAATCTTTCCTCTCTAGTGTTTGTTCTGTCCACCATTCTAATAGTTCATATTTCTATTATGAAATCTTTCCTCTCTAGTGTTTGTTCTGTCCACCATTCTAATAGTTCATACTTCTCTATTATGAAATCTTTCCTCTCTAGTGTTTGTTCTGTCCACCATTCTAATAGTTCATACTTCTCTATTATGAAATCTTTCCTCTCTAGTGTTTGTTCTGTCCACCATTCTAATAGTTCATACTTCTCTATTATGAAATCTTTCCTCTCTAGTGTTTGTTCTGTCCACCATTCTAATAGTTCATACTTCTCTATTATGAAATCTTTCCTCTCTAGTGTTTGTTCTGTCCACCATTCTAATAGTTCATACTTCTCTATTATGAAATCTTTCCTCTCTAGTGTTTGTTCTGTCCACCATTCTAATAGTTCATACTTCTCTATTATGAAATCTTTCCTCTCTAGTGTTTGTTCTGTCCACCATTCTAATAGTTCATACTTCTCTATTATGAAATCTTTCCTCTCTAGTGTTTGTTCTGTCCACCATTCTAATAGTTCATACTTCTCTATTATGAAATCTTTCCTCTCTAGTGTTTGTTCTGTCCACCATTCTAATAGTTCATACTTCTCTATTATGAAATCTTTCCTCTCTAGTGTTTGTTCTGTCCACCATTCTAATAGTTCATACTTCTCTATTATGAAATCTTTCCTCTCTAGTGTTTGTTCTGTCCACCATTCTAATAGTTCATACTTCTCTATTATGAAATCTTTCCTCTCTAGTGTTTGTTCTGTCCACCATTCTAATAGTTCATACTTCTCTATTATGAAATCTTTCCTCTCTAGTGTTTGTTCTGTCCACCATTCTAATAGTTCATACTTCTCTATTATGAAATCTTTCCTCTCTAGTGTTTGTTCTGTCCACCATTCTAATAGTTCATACTTCTCTATTATGAAATCTTTCCTCTCTAGTGTTTGTTCTGTCCACCATTCTAATAGTTCATACTTCTCTATTATGAAATCTTTCCTCTCTAGTGTTTGTTCTGTCCACCATTCTAATAGTTCATACTTCTCTATTATGAAATCTTTCCTCTCTAGTGTTTGTTCTGTCCACCATTCTAATAGTTCATACTTCTCTATTATGAAATCTTTCCTCTCTAGTGTTTGTTCTGTCCACCATTCTAATAGTTCATACTTCTCTATTATGAAATCTTTCCTCTCTAGTGTTTGTTCTGTCCACCATTCTAATAGTTCATACTTCTCTATTATGAAATCTTTCCTCTCTAGTGTTTGTTCTGTCCACCATTCTAATAGTTCATACTTCTCTATTATGAAATCTTTCCTCTCTAGTGTTTGTTCTGTCCACCATTCTAATAGTTCATACTTCTCTATTATGAAATCTTTCCTCTCTAGTGTTTGTTCTGTCCACCATTCTAATAGTTCATACTTCTCTATTATGAAATCTTTCCTCTCTAGTGTTTGTTCTGTCCACCATTCTAATAGTTCATACTTCTCTATTATGAAATCTTTCCTCTCTAGTGTTTGTTCTGTCCACCATTCTAATAGTTCATACTTCTCTATTATGAAATCTTTCCTCTCTAGTGTTTGTTCTGTCCACCATTCTAATAGTTCATACTTCTCTATTATGAAATCTTTCCTCTCTAGTGTTTGTTCTGTCCACCATTCTAATAGTTCATACTTCTCTATTATGAAATCTTTCCTCTCTAGTGTTTGTTCTGTCCACCATTCTAATAGTTCATACTTCTCTATTATGAAATCTTTCCTCTCTAGTGTTTGTTCTGTCCACCATTCTAATAGTTCATACTTCTCTATTATGAAATCTTTCCTCTCTAGTGTTTGTTCTGTCCACCATTCTAATAGTTCATACTTCTCTATTATGAAATCTTTCCTCTCTAGTGTTTGTTCTGTCCACCATTCTAATAGTTCATACTTCTCTATTATGAAATCTTTCCTCTCTAGTGTTTGTTCTGTCCACCATTCTAATAGTTCATACTTCTCTATTATGAAATCTTTCCTCTCTAGTGTTTGTTCTGTCCACCATTCTAATAGTTCATACTTCTCTATTATGAAATCTTTCCTCTCTAGTGTTTGTTCTGTCCACCATTCTAATAGTTCATACTTCTCTATTATGAAATCTTTCCTCTCTAGTGTTTGTTCTGTCCACCATTCTAATAGTTCATACTTCTCTATTATGAAATCTTTCCTCTCTAGTGTTTGTTCTGTCCACCATTCTAATAGTTCATACTTCTCTATTATGAAATCTTTCCTCTCTAGTGTTTGTTCTGTCCACCATTCTAATAGTTCATACTTCTCTATTATGAAATCTTTCCTCTCTAGTGTTTGTTCTGTCCACCATTCTAATAGTTCATACTTCTCTATTATGAAATCTTTCCTCTCTAGTGTTTGTTCTGTCCACCATTCTAATAGTTCATACTTCTCTATTATGAAATCTTTCCTCTCTAGTGTTTGTTCTGTCCACCATTCTAATAGTTCATACTTCTCTATTATGAAATCTTTCCTCTCTAGTGTTTGTTCTGTCCACCATTCTAATAGTTCATACTTCTCTATTATGAAATCTTTCCTCTCTAGTGTTTGTTCTGTCCACCATTCTAATAGTTCATACTTCTCTATTATGAAATCTTTCCTCTCTAGTGTTTGTTCTGTCCACCATTCTAATAGTTCATACTTCTCTATTATGAAATCTTTCCTCTCTAGTGTTTGTTCTGTCCACCATTCTAATAGTTCATACTTCTCTATTATGAAATCTTTCCTCTCTAGTGTTTGTTCTGTCCACCATTCTAATAGTTCATACTTCTCTATTATGAAATCTTTCCTCTCTAGTGTTTGTTCTGTCCACCATTCTAATAGTTCATACTTCTCTATTATGAAATCTTTCCTCTCTAGTGTTTGTTCTGTCCACCATTCTAATAGTTCATACTTCTCTATTATGAAATCTTTCCTCTCTAGTGTTTGTTCTGTCCACCATTCTAATAGTTCATACTTCTCTATTATGAAATCTTTCCTCTCTAGTGTTTGTTCTGTCCACCATTCTAATAGTTCATACTTCTCTATTATGAAATCTTTCCTCTCTAGTGTTTGTTCTGTCCACCATTCTAATAGTTCATACTTCTCTATTATGAAATCTTTCCTCTCTAGTGTTTGTTCTGTCCACCATTCTAATAGTTCATACTTCTCTATTATGAAATCTTTCCTCTCTAGTGTTTGTTCTGTCCACCATTCTAATAGTTCATACTTCTCTATTATGAAATCTTTCCTCTCTAGTGTTTGTTCTGTCCACCATTCTAATAGTTCATATTTCTCTATGGTGAAATCTTTCCTCTCTAGTGTTTGTTCTGTCCACCATTCTAATAGTTCATATTTCTCTATTATGAAATCTTTCCTCTCTAGTGTTTGTTCTGTCCACCATTCTAATAGTTCATACTTCTCTATTATGAAATCTTTCCTCTCTAGTGTTTGTTCTGTCCACCATTCTAATAGTTCATACTTCTCTATTATGAAATCTTTCCTCTCTAGTGTTTGTTCTGTCCACCATTCTAATAGTTCATATTTCTCTATGGTGAAATCTTTCCTCTCTAGTGTTTGTTCTGTCCACCATTCTAATAGTTCATATTTCTCTATGGTGAAATCTTTCCTCTCTAGTGTTTGTTCTGTCCACCATTCTAATAGTTCATATTTCTCTATTATGAAATCTTTCCTCTCTAGTGTTTGTTCTGTCCACCATTCTAATAGTTCATATTTCTCTATGGTGAAATCTTTCCTCTCTAGTGTTTGTTCTGTCCACCATTCTAATAGTTCATACTTCTCTATTATGAAATCTTTCCTCTCTAGTGTTTGTTCTGTCCACCATTCTAATAGTTCATACTTCTCTATGGTGAAATCTTTCCTCTCTAGTGTTTGTTCTGTCCACCATTCTAATAGTTCATATTTCTCTATGGTGAAATCTTTCCTCTCTAGTGTTTGTTCTGTCCACCATTCTAATAGTTCATATTTCTCTATTATGAAATCTTTCCTCTCTAGTGTTTGTTCTGTCCACCATTCTAATAGTTCATACTTCTCTATTATGAAATCTTTCCTCTCTAGTGTTTGTTCTGTCCACCATTCTAATAGTTCATACTTCTCTATTATGAAATCTTTCCTCTCTAGTGTTTGTTCTGTCCACCATTCTAATAGTTCATACTTCTCTATTATGAAATCTTTCCTCTCTAGTGTTTGTTCTGTCCACCATTCTAATAGTTCATACTTCTCTATTATGAAATCTTTCCTCTCT
The DNA here is from genome assembly GCA_032433765.1 of Megaustenia siamemsis. Lineage (NCBI taxonomy): Eukaryota > Metazoa > Mollusca > Gastropoda > Stylommatophora > Ariophantidae > Megaustenia > Megaustenia siamemsis. The sequence continues at coordinate 34,859,741 of JAVIAB010000117.1, read as the reverse complement.
AGTGTTTGTTCTGTCCACCATTCTAATAGTTCATATTTCTCTATTATGAAATCTTTCCTCTCTAGTGTTTGTTCTGTCCACCATTCTAATAGTTCATACTTCTCTATTATGAAATCTTTCCTCTCTAGTGTTTGTTCTGTCCACCATTCTAATAGTTCATACTTCTCTATTATGAAATCTTTCCTCTCTAGTGTTTGTTCTGTCCACCATTCTAATAGTTCATACTTCTCTATTATGAAATCTTTCCTCTCTAGTGTTTGTTCTGTCCACCATTCTAATAGTTCATACTTCTCTATTATGAAATCTTTCCTCTCTAGTGTTTGTTCTGTCCACCATTCTAATAGTTCATACTTCTCTATTATGAAATCTTTCCTCTCTAGTGTTTGTTCTGTCCACCATTCTAATAGTTCATACTTCTCTATTATGAAATCTTTCCTCTCTAGTGTTTGTTCTGTCCACCATTCTAATAGTTCATACTTCTCTATTATGAAATCTTTCCTCTCTAGTGTTTGTTCTGTCCACCATTCTAATAGTTCATACTTCTCTATTATGAAATCTTTCCTCTCTAGTGTTTGTTCTGTCCACCATTCTAATAGTTCATACTTCTCTATTATGAAATCTTTCCTCTCTAGTGTTTGTTCTGTCCACCATTCTAATAGTTCATACTTCTCTATTATGAAATCTTTCCTCTCTAGTGTTTGTTCTGTCCACCATTCTAATAGTTCATACTTCTCTATTATGAAATCTTTCCTCTCTAGTGTTTGTTCTGTCCACCATTCTAATAGTTCATACTTCTCTATTATGAAATCTTTCCTCTCTAGTGTTTGTTCTGTCCACCATTCTAATAGTTCATACTTCTCTATTATGAAATCTTTCCTCTCTAGTGTTTGTTCTGTCCACCATTCTAATAGTTCATACTTCTCTATTATGAAATCTTTCCTCTCTAGTGTTTGTTCTGTCCACCATTCTAATAGTTCATACTTCTCTATTATGAAATCTTTCCTCTCTAGTGTTTGTTCTGTCCACCATTCTAATAGTTCATACTTCTCTATTATGAAATCTTTCCTCTCTAGTGTTTGTTCTGTCCACCATTCTAATAGTTCATACTTCTCTATTATGAAATCTTTCCTCTCTAGTGTTTGTTCTGTCCACCATTCTAATAGTTCATACTTCTCTATTATGAAATCTTTCCTCTCTAGTGTTTGTTCTGTCCACCATTCTAATAGTTCATACTTCTCTATTATGAAATCTTTCCTCTCTAGTGTTTGTTCTGTCCACCATTCTAATAGTTCATACTTCTCTATTATGAAATCTTTCCTCTCTAGTGTTTGTTCTGTCCACCATTCTAATAGTTCATACTTCTCTATTATGAAATCTTTCCTCTCTAGTGTTTGTTCTGTCCACCATTCTAATAGTTCATACTTCTCTATTATGAAATCTTTCCTCTCTAGTGTTTGTTCTGTCCACCATTCTAATAGTTCATACTTCTCTATTATGAAATCTTTCCTCTCTAGTGTTTGTTCTGTCCACCATTCTAATAGTTCATACTTCTCTATTATGAAATCTTTCCTCTCTAGTGTTTGTTCTGTCCACCATTCTAATAGTTCATACTTCTCTATTATGAAATCTTTCCTCTCTAGTGTTTGTTCTGTCCACCATTCTAATAGTTCATACTTCTCTATTATGAAATCTTTCCTCTCTAGTGTTTGTTCTGTCCACCATTCTAATAGTTCATACTTCTCTATTATGAAATCTTTCCTCTCTAGTGTTTGTTCTGTCCACCATTCTAATAGTTCATACTTCTCTATTATGAAATCTTTCCTCTCTAGTGTTTGTTCTGTCCACCATTCTAATAGTTCATACTTCTCTATTATGAAATCTTTCCTCTCTAGTGTTTGTTCTGTCCACCATTCTAATAGTTCATACTTCTCTATTATGAAATCTTTCCTCTCTAGTGTTTGTTCTGTCCACCATTCTAATAGTTCATACTTCTCTATTATGAAATCTTTCCTCTCTAGTGTTTGTTCTGTCCACCATTCTAATAGTTCATACTTCTCTATTATGAAATCTTTCCTCTCTAGTGTTTGTTCTGTCCACCATTCTAATAGTTCATACTTCTCTATTATGAAATCTTTCCTCTCTAGTGTTTGTTCTGTCCACCATTCTAATAGTTCATACTTCTCTATTATGAAATCTTTCCTCTCTAGTGTTTGTTCTGTCCACCATTCTAATAGTTCATACTTCTCTATTATGAAATCTTTCCTCTCTAGTGTTTGTTCTGTCCACCATTCTAATAGTTCATACTTCTCTATTATGAAATCTTTCCTCTCTAGTGTTTGTTCTGTCCACCATTCTAATAGTTCATACTTCTCTATTATGAAATCTTTCCTCTCTAGTGTTTGTTCTGTCCACCATTCTAATAGTTCATACTTCTCTATTATGAAATCTTTCCTCTCTAGTGTTTGTTCTGTCCACCATTCTAATAGTTCATACTTCTCTATTATGAAATCTTTCCTCTCTAGTGTTTGTTCTGTCCACCATTCTAATAGTTCATACTTCTCTATTATGAAATCTTTCCTCTCTAGTGTTTGTTCTGTCCACCATTCTAATAGTTCATACTTCTCTATTATGAAATCTTTCCTCTCTAGTGTTTGTTCTGTCCACCATTCTAATAGTTCATACTTCTCTATTATGAAATCTTTCCTCTCTAGTGTTTGTTCTGTCCACCATTCTAATAGTTCATACTTCTCTATTATGAAATCTTTCCTCTCTAGTGTTTGTTCTGTCCACCATTCTAATAGTTCATACTTCTCTATTATGAAATCTTTCCTCTCTAGTGTTTGTTCTGTCCACCATTCTAATAGTTCATATTCTCTATTATGAAATCTTTCCTCTCTAGTGTTTGTTCTGTCCACCATTCTAATAGTTCATATTTCTCTATTATGAAATCTTTCCTCTCTAGTGTTTGTTCTGTCCACCATTCTAATAGTTCATACTTCTCTATTATGAAATCTTTCCTCTCTAGTGTTTGTTCTGTCCACCATTCTAATAGTTCATACTTCTCTATTATGAAATCTTTCCTCTCTAGTGTTTGTTCTGTCCACCATTCTAATAGTTCATATTCTCTATTATGAAATCTTTCCTCTCTAGTGTTTGTTCTGTCCACCATTCTAATAGTTCATACTTCTCTATTATGAAATCTTTCCTCTCTAGTGTTTGTTCTGTCCACCATTCTAATAGTTCATACTTCTCTATTATGAAATCTTTCCTCTCTAGTGTTTGTTCTGTCCACCATTCTAATAGTTCATACTTCTCTATTATGAAATCTTTCCTCTCTAGTGTTTGTTCTGTCCACCATTCTAATAGTTCATACTTCTCTATTATGAAATCTTTCCTCTCTAGTGTTTGTTCTGTCCACCATTCTAATAGTTCATATTTCTCTATGGTGAAATCTTTCCTCTCTAGTGTTTGTTCTGTCCACCATTCTAATAGTTCATATTTCTCTATTATGAAATCTTTCCTCTCTAGTGTTTGTTCTGTCCACCATTCTAATAGTTCATATTTCTCTATTATGAAATCTTTCCTCTCTAGTGTTTGTTCTGTCCACCATTCTAATAGTTCATACTTCTCTATTATGAAATCTTTCCTCTCTAGTGTTTGTTCTGTCCACCATTCTAATAGTTCATACTTCTCTATTATGAAATCTTTCCTCTCTAGTGTTTGTTCTGTCCACCATTCTAATAGTTCATACTTCTCTATTATGAAATCTTTCCTCTCTAGTGTTTGTTCTGTCCACCATTCTAATAGTTCATACTTCTCTATTATGAAATCTTTCCTCTCTAGTGTTTGTTCTGTCCACCATTCTAATAGTTCATACTTCTCTATTATGAAATCTTTCCTCTCTAGTGTTTGTTCTGTCCACCATTCTAATAGTTCATACTTCTCTATTATGAAATCTTTCCTCTCTAGTGTTTGTTCTGTCCACCATTCTAATAGTTCATACTTCTCTATTATGAAATCTTTCCTCTCTAGTGTTTGTTCTGTCCACCATTCTAATAGTTCATACTTCTCTATTATGAAATCTTTCCTCTCTAGTGTTTGTTCTGTCCACCATTCTAATAGTTCATACTTCTCTATTATGAAATCTTTCCTCTCTAGTGTTTGTTCTGTCCACCATTCTAATAGTTCATACTTCTCTATTATGAAATCTTTCCTCTCTAGTGTTTGTTCTGTCCACCATTCTAATAGTTCATACTTCTCTATTATGAAATCTTTCCTCTCTAGTGTTTGTTCTGTCCACCATTCTAATAGTTCATACTTCTCTATTATGAAATCTTTCCTCTCTAGTGTTTGTTCTGTCCACCATTCTAATAGTTCATACTTCTCTATTATGAAATCTTTCCTCTCTAGTGTTTGTTCTGTCCACCATTCTAATAGTTCATACTTCTCTATTATGAAATCTTTCCTCTCTAGTGTTTGTTCTGTCCACCATTCTAATAGTTCATACTTCTCTATTATGAAATCTTTCCTCTCTAGTGTTTGTTCTGTCCACCATTCTAATAGTTCATACTTCTCTATTATGAAATCTTTCCTCTCTAGTGTTTGTTCTGTCCACCATTCTAATAGTTCATACTTCTCTATTATGAAATCTTTCCTCTCTAGTGTTTGTTCTGTCCACCATTCTAATAGTTCATACTTCTCTATTATGAAATCTTTCCTCTCTAGTGTTTGTTCTGTCCACCATTCTAATAGTTCATACTTCTCTATTATGAAATCTTTCCTCTCTAGTGTTTGTTCTGTCCACCATTCTAATAGTTCATACTTCTCTATTATGAAATCTTTCCTCTCTAGTGTTTGTTCTGTCCACCATTCTAATAGTTCATACTTCTCTATTATGAAATCTTTCCTCTCTAGTGTTTGTTCTGTCCACCATTCTAATAGTTCATACTTCTCTATTATGAAATCTTTCCTCTCTAGTGTTTGTTCTGTCCACCATTCTAATAGTTCATACTTCTCTATTATGAAATCTTTCCTCTCTAGTGTTTGTTCTGTCCACCATTCTAATAGTTCATACTTCTCTATTATGAAATCTTTCCTCTCTAGTGTTTGTTCTGTCCACCATTCTAATAGTTCATACTTCTCTATTATGAAATCTTTCCTCTCTAGTGTTTGTTCTGTCCACCATTCTAATAGTTCATACTTCTCTATTATGAAATCTTTCCTCTCTAGTGTTTGTTCTGTCCACCATTCTAATAGTTCATACTTCTCTATTATGAAATCTTTCCTCTCTAGTGTTTGTTCTGTCCACCATTCTAATAGTTCATACTTCTCTATTATGAAATCTTTCCTCTCTAGTGTTTGTTCTGTCCACCATTCTAATAGTTCATACTTCTCTATTATGAAATCTTTCCTCTCTAGTGTTTGTTCTGTCCACCATTCTAATAGTTCATACTTCTCTATTATGAAATCTTTCCTCTCTAGTGTTTGTTCTGTCCACCATTCTAATAGTTCATACTTCTCTATTATGAAATCTTTCCTCTCTAGTGTTTGTTCTGTCCACCATTCTAATAGTTCATACTTCTCTATTATGAAATCTTTCCTCTCTAGTGTTTGTTCTGTCCACCATTCTAATAGTTCATACTTCTCTATTATGAAATCTTTCCTCTCTAGTGTTTGTTCTGTCCACCATTCTAATAGTTCATACTTCTCTATTATGAAATCTTTCCTCTCTAGTGTTTGTTCTGTCCACCATTCTAATAGTTCATACTTCTCTATTATGAAATCTTTCCTCTCTAGTGTTTGTTCTGTCCACCATTCTAATAGTTCATACTTCTCTATTATGAAATCTTTCCTCTCTAGTGTTTGTTCTGTCCACCATTCTAATAGTTCATACTTCTCTATTATGAAATCTTTCCTCTCTAGTGTTTGTTCTGTCCACCATTCTAATAGTTCATACTTCTCTATTATGAAATCTTTCCTCTCTAGTGTTTGTTCTGTCCACCATTCTAATAGTTCATACTTCTCTATTATGAAATCTTTCCTCTCTAGTGTTTGTTCTGTCCACCATTCTAATAGTTCATACTTCTCTATTATGAAATCTTTCCTCTCTAGTGTTTGTTCTGTCCACCATTCTAATAGTTCATACTTCTCTATTATGAAATCTTTCCTCTCTAGTGTTTGTTCTGTCCACCATTCTAATAGTTCATACTTCTCTATTATGAAATCTTTCCTCTCTAGTGTTTGTTCTGTCCACCATTCTAATAGTTCATACTTCTCTATTATGAAATCTTTCCTCTCTAGTGTTTGTTCTGTCCACCATTCTAATAGTTCATACTTCTCTATTATGAAATCTTTCCTCTCTAGTGTTTGTTCTGTCCACCATTCTAATAGTTCATACTTCTCTATTATGAAATCTTTCCTCTCTAGTGTTTGTTCTGTCCACCATTCTAATAGTTCATACTTCTCTATTATGAAATCTTTCCTCTCTAGTGTTTGTTCTGTCCACCATTCTAATAGTTCATACTTCTCTATTATGAAATCTTTCCTCTCTAGTGTTTGTTCTGTCCACCATTCTAATAGTTCATACTTCTCTATTATGAAATCTTTCCTCTCTAGTGTTTGTTCTGTCCACCATTCTAATAGTTCATACTTCTCTATTATGAAATCTTTCCTCTCTAGTGTTTGTTCTGTCCACCATTCTAATAGTTCATACTTCTCTATTATGAAATCTTTCCTCTCTAGTGTTTGTTCTGTCCACCATTCTAATAGTTCATACTTCTCTATTATGAAATCTTTCCTCTCTAGTGTTTGTTCTGTCCACCATTCTAATAGTTCATACTTCTCTATTATGAAATCTTTCCTCTCTAGTGTTTGTTCTGTCCACCATTCTAATAGTTCATACTTCTCTATTATGAAATCTTTCCTCTCTAGTGTTTGTTCTGTCCACCATTCTAATAGTTCATACTTCTCTATTATGAAATCTTTCCTCTCTAGTGTTTGTTCTGTCCACCATTCTAATAGTTCATACTTCTCTATTATGAAATCTTTCCTCTCTAGTGTTTGTTCTGTCCACCATTCTAATAGTTCATACTTCTCTATTATGAAATCTTTCCTCTCTAGTGTTTGTTCTGTCCACCATTCTAATAGTTCATACTTCTCTATTATGAAATCTTTCCTCTCTAGTGTTTGTTCTGTCCACCATTCTAATAGTTCATACTTCTCTATTATGAAATCTTTCCTCTCTAGTGTTTGTTCTGTCCACCATTCTAATAGTTCATACTTCTCTATTATGAAATCTTTCCTCTCTAGTGTTTGTTCTGTCCACCATTCTAATAGTTCATACTTCTCTATTATGAAATCTTTCCTCTCTAGTGTTTGTTCTGTCCACCATTCTAATAGTTCATACTTCTCTATTATGAAATCTTTCCTCTCTAGTGTTTGTTCTGTCCACCATTCTAATAGTTCATACTTCTCTATTATGAAATCTTTCCTCTCTAGTGTTTGTTCTGTCCACCATTCTAATAGTTCATACTTCTCTATTATGAAATCTTTCCTCTCTAGTGTTTGTTCTGTCCACCATTCTAATAGTTCATACTTCTCTATTATGAAATCTTTCCTCTCTAGTGTTTGTTCTGTCCACCATTCTAATAGTTCATACTTCTCTATTATGAAATCTTTCCTCTCTAGTGTTTGTTCTGTCCACCATTCTAATAGTTCATACTTCTCTATTATGAAATCTTTCCTCTCTAGTGTTTGTTCTGTCCACCATTCTAATAGTTCATACTTCTCTATTATGAAATCTTTCCTCTCTAGTGTTTGTTCTGTCCACCATTCTAATAGTTCATACTTCTCTATTATGAAATCTTTCCTCTCTAGTGTTTGTTCTGTCCACCATTCTAATAGTTCATACTTCTCTATTATGAAATCTTTCCTCTCTAGTGTTTGTTCTGTCCACCATTCTAATAGTTCATACTTCTCTATTATGAAATCTTTCCTCTCTAGTGTTTGTTCTGTCCACCATTCTAATAGTTCATACTTCTCTATTATGAAATCTTTCCTCTCTAGTGTTTGTTCTGTCCACCATTCTAATAGTTCATACTTCTCTATTATGAAATCTTTCCTCTCTAGTGTTTGTTCTGTCCACCATTCTAATAGTTCATACTTCTCTATTATGAAATCTTTCCTCTCTAGTGTTTGTTCTGTCCACCATTCTAATAGTTCATACTTCTCTATTATGAAATCTTTCCTCTCTAGTGTTTGTTCTGTCCACCATTCTAATAGTTCATACTTCTCTATTATGAAATCTTTCCTCTCTAGTGTTTGTTCTGTCCACCATTCTAATAGTTCATACTTCTCTATTATGAAATCTTTCCTCTCTAGTGTTTGTTCTGTCCACCATTCTAATAGTTCATACTTCTCTATTATGAAATCTTTCCTCTCTAGTGTTTGTTCTGTCCACCATTCTAATAGTTCATACTTCTCTATTATGAAATCTTTCCTCTCTAGTGTTTGTTCTGTCCACCATTCTAATAGTTCATACTTCTCTATTATGAAATCTTTCCTCTCTAGTGTTTGTTCTGTCCACCATTCTAATAGTTCATACTTCTCTATTATGAAATCTTTCCTCTCTAGTGTTTGTTCTGTCCACCATTCTAATAGTTCATATTTCTCTATTATGAAATCTTTCCTCTCTAGTGTTTGTTCTGTCCACCATTCTAATAGTTCATACTTCTCTATTATGAAATCTTTCCTCTCTAGTGTTTGTTCTGTCCACCATTCTAATAGTTCATACTTCTCTATTATGAAATCTTTCCTCTCTAGTGTTTGTTCTGTCCACCATTCTAATAGTTCATACTTCTCTATTATGAAATCTTTCCTCTCTAGTGTTTGTTCTGTCCACCATTCTAATAGTTCATACTTCTCTATTATGAAATCTTTCCTCTCTAGTGTTTGTTCTGTCCACCATTCTAATAGTTCATACTTCTCTATTATGAAATCTTTCCTCTCTAGTGTTTGTTCTGTCCACCATTCTAATAGTTCATACTTCTCTATTATGAAATCTTTCCTCTCTAGTGTTTGTTCTGTCCACCATTCTAATAGTTCATACTTCTCTATTATGAAATCTTTCCTCTCTAGTGTTTGTTCTGTCCACCATTCTAATAGTTCATACTTCTCTATTATGAAATCTTTCCTCTCTAGTGTTTGTTCTGTCCACCATTCTAATAGTTCATACTTCTCTATTATGAAATCTTTCCTCTCTAGTGTTTGTTCTGTCCACCATTCTAATAGTTCATACTTCTCTATGGTGAAATCTTTCCTCTCTAGTGTTTGTTCTGTCCACCATTCTAATAGTTCATACTTCTCTATGGTGAAATCTTTCCTCTCTAGTGTTTGTTCTGTCCCCCATTCTAATAGTTCATATTTCTCTATGGTGAAATCTTTCCTCTCTAGTGTTTGTTCTGTCCACCATTCTAATAGTTCATATTTCTCTATGGTGAAATCTTTCCTCTCTAGTGTTTGTTCTGTCCACCATTCTAATAGTTCATATTTCTCTATGGTGAAATCTTTCCTCTCTAGTGTTTGTTCTGTCCACCATTCTAATAGTTCATACTTCTCTATGGTGAAATCTTTCCTCTCTAGTGTTTGTTCTGTCCACCATTCTAATAGTTCATACTTCTCTATGGTGAAATCTTTCCTCTCTAGTGTTTGTTCTGTCCACCATTCTAATAGTTCATATTTCTCTATGGTGAAATCTTTCCTCTCTAGTGTTTGTTCTGTCCACCATTCTAATAGTTCATATTTCTCTATGGTGAAATCTTTCCTCTCTAGTGTTTGTTCTGTCCACCATTCTAATAGTTCATATTTCTCTATGGTGAAATCTTTCCTCTCTAGTGTTTGTTCTGTCCACCATTCTAATAGTTCATATTTCTCTATGGTGAAATCTTTCCTCTCTAGTGTTTGTTCTGTCCACCATTCTAATAGTTCATACTTCTCTATTATGAAATCTTTCCTCTCTAGTGTTTGTTCTGTCCACCATTCTAATAGTTCATATTTCTCTATGGTGAAATCTTTCCTCTCTAGTGTTTGTTCTGTCCACCATTCTAATAGTTCATATTTCTCTATTATGAAATCTTTCCTCTCTAGTGTTTGTTCTGTCCACCATTCTAATAGTTCATACTTCTCTATTATGAAATCTTTCCTCTCTAGTGTTTGTTCTGTCCACCATTCTAATAGTTCATACTTCTCTATTATGAAATCTTTCCTCTCTAGTGTTTGTTCTGTCCACCATTCTAATAGTTCATATTTCTCTATTATGAAATCTTTCCTCTCTAGTGTTTGTTCTGTCCACCATTCTAATAGTTCATATTTCTCTATGGTGAAATCTTTCCTCTCTAGTGTTTGTTCTGTCCACCATTCTAATAGTTCATATTTCTCTATGGTGAAATCTTTCCTCTCTAGTGTTTGTTCTGTCCACCATTCTAATAGTTCATATTTCTCTATGGTGAAATCTTTCCTCTCTAGTGTTTGTTCTGTCCACCATTCTAATAGTTCATACTTCTCTATTATGAAATCTTTCCTCTCTAGTGTTTGTTCTGTCCACCATTCTAATAGTTCATATTTCTCTATTATGAAATCTTTCCTCTCTAGTGTTTGTTCTGTCCACCATTCTAATAGTTCATATTCTCTATGGTGAAATCTTTCCTCTCTAGTGTTTGTTCTGTCCACCATTCTAATAGTTCATATTTCTCTATTATGAAATCTTTCCTCTCTAGTGTTTGTTCTGTCCACCATTCTAATAGTTCATACTTCTCTATTATGAAATCTTTCCTCTCTAGTGTTTGTTCTGTCCACCATTCTAATAGTTCATACTTCTCTATTATGAAATCTTTCCTCTCTAGTGTTTGTTCTGTCCACCATTCTAATAGTTCATACTTCTCTATTATGAAATCTTTCCTCTCTAGTGTTTGTTCTGTCCACCATTCTAATAGTTCATACTTCTCTATTATGAAATCTTTCCTCTCTAGTGTTTGTTCTGTCCACCATTCTAATAGTTCATACTTCTCTATTATGAAATCTTTCCTCTCTAGTGTTTGTTCTGTCCACCATTCTAATAGTTCATACTTCTCTATTATGAAATCTTTCCTCTCTAGTGTTTGTTCTGTCCACCATTCTAATAGTTCATACTTCTCTATTATGAAATCTTTCCTCTCTAGTGTTTGTTCTGTCCACCATTCTAATAGTTCATACTTCTCTATTATGAAATCTTTCCTCTCTAGTGTTTGTTCTGTCCACCATTCTAATAGTTCATACTTCTCTATTATGAAATCTTTCCTCTCTAGTGTTTGTTCTGTCCACCATTCTAATAGTTCATACTTCTCTATTATGAAATCTTTCCTCTCTAGTGTTTGTTCTGTCCACCATTCTAATAGTTCATACTTCTCTATTATGAAATCTTTCCTCTCTAGTGTTTGTTCTGTCCACCATTCTAATAGTTCATACTTCTCTATTATGAAATCTTTCCTCTCTAGTGTTTGTTCTGTCCACCATTCTAATAGTTCATACTTCTCTATTATGAAATCTTTCCTCTCTAGTGTTTGTTCTGTCCACCATTCTAATAGTTCATACTTCTCTATTATGAAATCTTTCCTCTCTAGTGTTTGTTCTGTCCACCATTCTAATAGTTCATACTTCTCTATTATGAAATCTTTCCTCTCTAGTGTTTGTTCTGTCCACCATTCTAATAGTTCATACTTCTCTATTATGAAATCTTTCCTCTCTAGTGTTTGTTCTGTCCACCATTCTAATAGTTCATACTTCTCTATTATGAAATCTTTCCTCTCTAGTGTTTGTTCTGTCCACCATTCTAATAGTTCATACTTCTCTATTATGAAATCTTTCCTCTCTAGTGTTTGTTCTGTCCACCATTCTAATAGTTCATACTTCTCTATTATGAAATCTTTCCTCTCTAGTGTTTGTTCTGTCCACCATTCTAATAGTTCATACTTCTCTATTATGAAATCTTTCCTCTCTAGTGTTTGTTCTGTCCACCATTCTAATAGTTCATACTTCTCTATTATGAAATCTTTCCTCTCTAGTGTTTGTTCTGTCCACCATTCTAATAGTTCATACTTCTCTATTATGAAATCTTTCCTCTCTAGTGTTTGTTCTGTCCACCATTCTAATAGTTCATACTTCTCTATTATGAAATCTTTCCTCTCTAGTGTTTGTTCTGTCCACCATTCTAATAGTTCATACTTCTCTATTATGAAATCTTTCCTCTCTAGTGTTTGTTCTGTCCACCATTCTAATAGTTCATACTTCTCTATTATGAAATCTTTCCTCTCTAGTGTTTGTTCTGTCCACCATTCTAATAGTTCATACTTCTCTATTATGAAATCTTTCCTCTCTAGTGTTTGTTCTGTCCACCATTCTAATAGTTCATACTTCTCTATTATGAAATCTTTCCTCTCTAGTGTTTGTTCTGTCCACCATTCTAATAGTTCATACTTCTCTATTATGAAATCTTTCCTCTCTAGTGTTTGTTCTGTCCACCATTCTAATAGTTCATACTTCTCTATTATGAAATCTTTCCTCTCTAGTGTTTGTTCTGTCCACCATTCTAATAGTTCATACTTCTCTATTATGAAATCTTTCCTCTCTAGTGTTTGTTCTGTCCACCATTCTAATAGTTCATACTTCTCTATTATGAAATCTTTCCTCTCTAGTGTTTGTTCTGTCCACCATTCTAATAGTTCATACTTCTCTATTATGAAATCTTTCCTCTCTAGTGTTTGTTCTGTCCACCATTCTAATAGTTCATACTTCTCTATTATGAAATCTTTCCTCTCTAGTGTTTGTTCTGTCCACCATTCTAATAGTTCATACTTCTCTATTATGAAATCTTTCCTCTCTAGTGTTTGTTCTGTCCACCATTCTAATAGTTCATACTTCTCTATTATGAAATCTTTCCTCTCTAGTGTTTGTTCTGTCCACCATTCTAATAGTTCATACTTCTCTATTATGAAATCTTTCCTCTCTAGTGTTTGTTCTGTCCACCATTCTAATAGTTCATACTTCTCTATTATGAAATCTTTCCTCTCTAGTGTTTGTTCTGTCCACCATTCTAATAGTTCATACTTCTCTATTATGAAATCTTTCCTCTCTAGTGTTTGTTCTGTCCACCATTCTAATAGTTCATACTTCTCTATTATGAAATCTTTCCTCTCTAGTGTTTGTTCTGTCCACCATTCTAATAGTTCATACTTCTCTATTATGAAATCTTTCCTCTCTAGTGTTTGTTCTGTCCACCATTCTAATAGTTCATACTTCTCTATTATGAAATCTTTCCTCTCTAGTGTTTGTTCTGTCCACCATTCTAATAGTTCATACTTCTCTATTATGAAATCTTTCCTCTCTAGTGTTTGTTCTGTCCACCATTCTAATAGTTCATACTTCTCTATTATGAAATCTTTCCTCTCTAGTGTTTGTTCTGTCCACCATTCTAATAGTTCATACTTCTCTATTATGAAATCTTTCCTCTCTAGTGTTTGTTCTGTCCACCATTCTAATAGTTCATATTTCTCTATTATGAAATCTTTCCTCTCTAGTGTTTGTTCTGTCCACCATTCTAATAGTTCATACTTCTCTATTATGAAATCTTTCCTCTCTAGTGTTTGTTCTGTCCACCATTCTAATAGTTCATACTTCTCTATTATGAAATCTTTCCTCTCTAGTGTTTGTTCTGTCCACCATTCTAATAGTTCATACTTCTCTATTATGAAATCTTTCCTCTCTAGTGTTTGTTCTGTCCACCATTCTAATAGTTCATACTTCTCTATTATGAAATCTTTCCTCTCTAGTGTTTGTTCTGTCCACCATTCTAATAGTTCATACTTCTCTATTATGAAATCTTTCCTCTCTAGTGTTTGTTCTGTCCACCATTCTAATAGTTCATACTTCTCTATTATGAAATCTTTCCTCTCTAGTGTTTGTTCTGTCCACCATTCTAATAGTTCATACTTCTCTATTATGAAATCTTTCCTCTCTAGTGTTTGTTCTGTCCACCATTCTAATAGTTCATACTTCTCTATTATGAAATCTTTCCTCTCTAGTGTTTGTTCTGTCCACCATTCTAATAGTTCATACTTCTCTATTATGAAATCTTTCCTCTCTAGTGTTTGTTCTGTCCACCATTCTAATAGTTCATACTTCTCTATGGTGAAATCTTTCCTCTCTAGTGTTTGTTCTGTCCACCATTCTAATAGTTCATACTTCTCTATTATGAAATCTTTCCTCTCTAGTGTTTGTTCTGTCCACCATTCTAATAGTTCATACTTCTCTATTATGAAATCTTTCCTCTCTAGTGTTTGTTCTGTCCACCATTCTAATAGTTCATACTTCTCTATTATGAAATCTTTCCTCTCTAGTGTTTGTTCTGTCCACCATTCTAATAGTTCATATTTCTCTATGGTGAAATCTTTCCTCTCTAGTGTTTGTTCTGTCCACCATTCTAATAGTTCATACTTCTCTATTATGAAATCTTTCCTCTCTAGTGTTTGTTCTGTCCACCATTCTAATAGTTCATACTTCTCTATTATGAAATCTTTCCTCTCTAGTGTTTGTTCTGTCCACCATTCTAATAGTTCATACTTCTCTATTATGAAATCTTTCCTCTCTAGTGTTTGTTCTGTCCACCATTCTAATAGTTCATATTTCTCTATTATGAAATCTTTCCTCTCTAGTGTTTGTTCTGTCCACCATTCTAATAGTTCATACTTCTCTATTATGAAATCTTTCCTCTCTAGTGTTTGTTCTGTCCACCATTCTAATAGTTCATACTTCTCTATTATGAAATCTTTCCTCTCTAGTGTTTGTTCTGTCCACCATTCTAATAGTTCATACTTCTCTATTATGAAATCTTTCCTCTCTAGTGTTTGTTCTGTCCACCATTCTAATAGTTCATACTTCTCTATTATGAAATCTTTCCTCTCTAGTGTTTGTTCTGTCCACCATTCTAATAGTTCATACTTCTCTATTATGAAATCTTTCCTCTCTAGTGTTTGTTCTGTCCACCATTCTAATAGTTCATACTTCTCTATTATGAAATCTTTCCTCTCTAGTGTTTGTTCTGTCCACCATTCTAATAGTTCATACTTCTCTATTATGAAATCTTTCCTCTCTAGTGTTTGTTCTGTCCACCATTCTAATAGTTCATACTTCTCTATTATGAAATCTTTCCTCTCTAGTGTTTGTTCTGTCCACCATTCTAATAGTTCATACTTCTCTATTATGAAATCTTTCCTCTCTAGTGTTTGTTCTGTCCACCATTCTAATAGTTCATACTTCTCTATTATGAAATCTTTCCTCTCTAGTGTTTGTTCTGTCCACCATTCTAATAGTTCATACTTCTCTATTATGAAATCTTTCCTCTCTAGTGTTTGTTCTGTCCACCATTCTAATAGTTCATACTTCTCTATTATGAAATCTTTCCTCTCTAGTGTTTGTTCTGTCCACCATTCTAATAGTTCATACTTCTCTATTATGAAATCTTTCCTCTCTAGTGTTTGTTCTGTCCACCATTCTAATAGTTCATACTTCTCTATTATGAAATCTTTCCTCTCTAGTGTTTGTTCTGTCCACCATTCTAATAGTTCATACTTCTCTATTATGAAATCTTTCCTCTCTAGTGTTTGTTCTGTCCACCATTCTAATAGTTCATACTTCTCTATTATGAAATCTTTCCTCTCTAGTGTTTGTTCTGTCCACCATTCTAATAGTTCATACTTCTCTATTATGAAATCTTTCCTCTCTAGTGTTTGTTCTGTCCACCATTCTAATAGTTCATACTTCTCTATTATGAAATCTTTCCTCTCTAGTGTTTGTTCTGTCCACCATTCTAATAGTTCATACTTCTCTATTATGAAATCTTTCCTCTCTAGTGTTTGTTCTGTCCACCATTCTAATAGTTCATACTTCTCTATTATGAAATCTTTCCTCTCTAGTGTTTGTTCTGTCCACCATTCTAATAGTTCATACTTCTCTATTATGAAATCTTTCCTCTCTAGTGTTTGTTCTGTCCACCATTCTAATAGTTCATACTTCTCTATTATGAAATCTTTCCTCTCTAGTGTTTGTTCTGTCCACCATTCTAATAGTTCATACTTCTCTATTATGAAATCTTTCCTCTCTAGTGTTTGTTCTGTCCACCATTCTAATAGTTCATACTTCTCTATTATGAAATCTTTCCTCTCTAGTGTTTGTTCTGTCCACCATTCTAATAGTTCATACTTCTCTATTATGAAATCTTTCCTCTCTAGTGTTTGTTCTGTCCACCATTCTAATAGTTCATACTTCTCTATTATGAAATCTTTCCTCTCTAGTGTTTGTTCTGTCCACCATTCTAATAGTTCATACTTCTCTATTATGAAATCTTTCCTCTCTAGTGTTTGTTCTGTCCACCATTCTAATAGTTCATACTTCTCTATTATGAAATCTTTCCTCTCTAGTGTTTGTTCTGTCCACCATTCTAATAGTTCATACTTCTCTATTATGAAATCTTTCCTCTCTAGTGTTTGTTCTGTCCACCATTCTAATAGTTCATACTTCTCTATTATGAAATCTTTCCTCTCTAGTGTTTGTTCTGTCCACCATTCTAATAGTTCATACTTCTCTATTATGAAATCTTTCCTCTCTAGTGTTTGTTCTGTCCACCATTCTAATAGTTCATACTTCTCTATTATGAAATCTTTCCTCTCTAGTGTTTGTTCTGTCCACCATTCTAATAGTTCATACTTCTCTATTATGAAATCTTTCCTCTCTAGTGTTTGTTCTGTCCACCATTCTAATAGTTCATACTTCTCTATTATGAAATCTTTCCTCTCTAGTGTTTGTTCTGTCCACCATTCTAATAGTTCATACTTCTCTATTATGAAATCTTTCCTCTCTAGTGTTTGTTCTGTCCACCATTCTAATAGTTCATACTTCTCTATTATGAAATCTTTCCTCTCTAGTGTTTGTTCTGTCCACCATTCTAATAGTTCATACTTCTCTATTATGAAATCTTTCCTCTCTAGTGTTTGTTCTGTCCACCATTCTAATAGTTCATACTTCTCTATTATGAAATCTTTCCTCTCTAGTGTTTGTTCTGTCCACCATTCTAATAGTTCATACTTCTCTATTATGAAATCTTTCCTCTCTAGTGTTTGTTCTGTCCACCATTCTAATAGTTCATACTTCTCTATTATGAAATCTTTCCTCTCTAGTGTTTGTTCTGTCCACCATTCTAATAGTTCATACTTCTCTATTATGAAATCTTTCCTCTCTAGTGTTTGTTCTGTCCACCATTCTAATAGTTCATACTTCTCTATTATGAAATCTTTCCTCTCTAGTGTTTGTTCTGTCCACCATTCTAATAGTTCATACTTCTCTATTATGAAATCTTTCCTCTCTAGTGTTTGTTCTGTCCACCATTCTAATAGTTCATACTTCTCTATTATGAAATCTTTCCTCTCTAGTGTTTGTTCTGTCCACCATTCTAATAGTTCATACTTCTCTATTATGAAATCTTTCCTCTCTAGTGTTTGTTCTGTCCACCATTCTAATAGTTCATACTTCTCTATTATGAAATCTTTCCTCTCTAGTGTTTGTTCTGTCCACCATTCTAATAGTTCATACTTCTCTATTATGAAATCTTTCCTCTCTAGTGTTTGTTCTGTCCACCATTCTAATAGTTCATACTTCTCTATTATGAAATCTTTCCTCTCTAGTGTTTGTTCTGTCCACCATTCTAATAGTTCATACTTCTCTATTATGAAATCTTTCCTCTCTAGTGTTTGTTCTGTCCACCATTCTAATAGTTCATACTTCTCTATTATGAAATCTTTCCTCTCTAGTGTTTGTTCTGTCCACCATTCTAATAGTTCATACTTCTCTATTATGAAATCTTTCCTCTCTAGTGTTTGTTCTGTCCACCATTCTAATAGTTCATACTTCTCTATTATGAAATCTTTCCTCTCTAGTGTTTGTTCTGTCCACCATTCTAATAGTTCATACTTCTCTATTATGAAATCTTTCCTCTCTAGTGTTTGTTCTGTCCACCATTCTAATAGTTCATACTTCTCTATTATGAAATCTTTCCTCTCTAGTGTTTGTTCTGTCCACCATTCTAATAGTTCATACTTCTCTATGGTGAAATCTTTCCTCTCTAGTGTTTGTTCTGTCCACCATTCTAATAGTTCATATTTCTCTATGGTGAAATCTTTCCTCTCTAGTGTTTGTTCTGTCCACCATTCTAATAGTTCATACTTCTCTATTATGAAATCTTTCCTCTCTAGTGTTTGTTCTGTCCACCATTCTAATAGTTCATACTTCTCTATTATGAAATCTTTCCTCTCTAGTGTTTGTTCTGTCCACCATTCTAATAGTTCATACTTCTCTATGGTGAAATCTTTCCTCTCTAGTGTTTGTTCTGTCCACCATTCTAATAGTTCATACTTCTCTATGGTGAAATCTTTCCTCTCTAGTGTTTGTTCTGTCCACCATTCTAATAGTTCATATTTCTCTATGGTGAAATCTTTCCTCTCTAGTGTTTGTTCTGTCCACCATTCTAATAGTTCATATTTCTCTATTATGAAATCTTTCCTCTCTAGTGTTTGTTCTGTCCACCATTCTAATAGTTCATACTTCTCTATTATGAAATCTTTCCTCTCTAGTGTTTGTTCTGTCCACCATTCTAATAGTTCATACTTCTCTATTATGAAATCTTTCCTCTCTAGTGTTTGTTCTGTCCACCATTCTAATAGTTCATACTTCTCTATTATGAAATCTTTCCTCTCTAGTGTTTGTTCTGTCCACCATTCTAATAGTTCATACTTCTCTATTATGAAATCTTTCCTCTCTAGTGTTTGTTCTGTCCACCATTCTAATAGTTCATACTTCTCTATTATGAAATCTTTCCTCTCTAGTGTTTGTTCTGTCCACCATTCTAATAGTTCATACTTCTCTATTATGAAATCTTTCCTCTCTAGTGTTTGTTCTGTCCACCATTCTAATAGTTCATACTTCTCTATTATGAAATCTTTCCTCTCTAGTGTTTGTTCTGTCCACCATTCTAATAGTTCATACTTCTCTATTATGAAATCTTTCCTCTCTAGTGTTTGTTCTGTCCACCATTCTAATAGTTCATACTTCTCTATTATGAAATCTTTCCTCTCTAGTGTTTGTTCTGTCCACCATTCTAATAGTTCATACTTCTCTATTATGAAATCTTTCCTCTCTAGTGTTTGTTCTGTCCACCATTCTAATAGTTCATACTTCTCTATTATGAAATCTTTCCTCTCTAGTGTTTGTTCTGTCCACCATTCTAATAGTTCATACTTCTCTATTATGAAATCTTTCCTCTCTAGTGTTTGTTCTGTCCACCATTCTAATAGTTCATACTTCTCTATTATGAAATCTTTCCTCTCTAGTGTTTGTTCTGTCCACCATTCTAATAGTTCATACTTCTCTATTATGAAATCTTTCCTCTCTAGTGTTTGTTCTGTCCACCATTCTAATAGTTCATACTTCTCTATTATGAAATCTTTCCTCTCTAGTGTTTGTTCTGTCCACCATTCTAATAGTTCATACTTCTCTATTATGAAATCTTTCCTCTCTAGTGTTTGTTCTGTCCACCATTCTAATAGTTCATACTTCTCTATTATGAAATCTTTCCTCTCTAGTGTTTGTTCTGTCCACCATTCTAATAGTTCATACTTCTCTATTATGAAATCTTTCCTCTCTAGTGTTTGTTCTGTCCACCATTCTAATAGTTCATACTTCTCTATTATGAAATCTTTCCTCTCTAGTGTTTGTTCTGTCCACCATTCTAATAGTTCATACTTCTCTATTATGAAATCTTTCCTCTCTAGTGTTTGTTCTGTCCACCATTCTAATAGTTCATACTTCTCTATTATGAAATCTTTCCTCTCTAGTGTTTGTTCTGTCCACCATTCTAATAGTTCATACTTCTCTATTATGAAATCTTTCCTCTCTAGTGTTTGTTCTGTCCACCATTCTAATAGTTCATACTTCTCTATTATGAAATCTTTCCTCTCTAGTGTTTGTTCTGTCCACCATTCTAATAGTTCATACTTCTCTATTATGAAATCTTTCCTCTCTAGTGTTTGTTCTGTCCACCATTCTAATAGTTCATACTTCTCTATTATGAAATCTTTCCTCTCTAGTGTTTGTTCTGTCCACCATTCTAATAGTTCATACTTCTCTATTATGAAATCTTTCCTCTCTAGTGTTTGTTCTGTCCACCATTCTAATAGTTCATACTTCTCTATTATGAAATCTTTCCTCTCTAGTGTTTGTTCTGTCCACCATTCTAATAGTTCATACTTCTCTATTATGAAATCTTTCCTCTCTAGTGTTTGTTCTGTCCACCATTCTAATAGTTCATACTTCTCTATTATGAAATCTTTCCTCTCTAGTGTTTGTTCTGTCCACCATTCTAATAGTTCATACTTCTCTATTATGAAATCTTTCCTCTCTAGTGTTTGTTCTGTCCACCATTCTAATAGTTCATACTTCTCTATTATGAAATCTTTCCTCTCTAGTGTTTGTTCTGTCCACCATTCTAATAGTTCATACTTCTCTATTATGAAATCTTTCCTCTCTAGTGTTTGTTCTGTCCACCATTCTAATAGTTCATACTTCTCTATTATGAAATCTTTCCTCTCTAGTGTTTGTTCTGTCCACCATTCTAATAGTTCATACTTCTCTATTATGAAATCTTTCCTCTCTAGTGTTTGTTCTGTCCACCATTCTAATAGTTCATACTTCTCTATTATGAAATCTTTCCTCTCTAGTGTTTGTTCTGTCCACCATTCTAATAGTTCATACTTCTCTATTATGAAATCTTTCCTCTCTAGTGTTTGTTCTGTCCACCATTCTAATAGTTCATACTTCTCTATTATGAAATCTTTCCTCTCTAGTGTTTGTTCTGTCCACCATTCTAATAGTTCATACTTCTCTATTATGAAATCTTTCCTCTCTAGTGTTTGTTCTGTCCACCATTCTAATAGTTCATACTTCTCTATTATGAAATCTTTCCTCTCTAGTGTTTGTTCTGTCCACCATTCTAATAGTTCATACTTCTCTATTATGAAATCTTTCCTCTCTAGTGTTTGTTCTGTCCACCATTCTAATAGTTCATACTTCTCTATTATGAAATCTTTCCTCTCTAGTGTTTGTTCTGTCCACCATTCTAATAGTTCATACTTCTCTATTATGAAATCTTTCCTCTCTAGTGTTTGTTCTGTCCACCATTCTAATAGTTCATACTTCTCTATTATGAAATCTTTCCTCTCTAGTGTTTGTTCTGTCCACCATTCTAATAGTTCATACTTCTCTATTATGAAATCTTTCCTCTCTAGTGTTTGTTCTGTCCACCATTCTAATAGTTCATACTTCTCTATTATGAAATCTTTCCTCTCTAGTGTTTGTTCTGTCCACCATTCTAATAGTTCATACTTCTCTATTATGAAATCTTTCCTCTCTAGTGTTTGTTCTGTCCACCATTCTAATAGTTCATACTTCTCTATTATGAAATCTTTCCTCTCTAGTGTTTGTTCTGTCCACCATTCTAATAGTTCATACTTCTCTATTATGAAATCTTTCCTCTCTAGTGTTTGTTCTGTCCACCATTCTAATAGTTCATACTTCTCTATTATGAAATCTTTCCTCTCTAGTGTTTGTTCTGTCCACCATTCTAATAGTTCATACTTCTCTATTATGAAATCTTTCCTCTCTAGTGTTTGTTCTGTCCACCATTCTAATAGTTCATACTTCTCTATTATGAAATCTTTCCTCTCTAGTGTTTGTTCTGTCCACCATTCTAATAGTTCATACTTCTCTATTATGAAATCTTTCCTCTCTAGTGTTTGTTCTGTCCACCATTCTAATAGTTCATACTTCTCTATTATGAAATCTTTCCTCTCTAGTGTTTGTTCTGTCCACCATTCTAATAGTTCATACTTCTCTATTATGAAATCTTTCCTCTCTAGTGTTTGTTCTGTCCCCCATTCTAATAGTTCATACTTCTCTATGGTGAAATCTTTCCTCTCTAGTGTTTGTTCTGTCCACCATTCTAATAGTTCATACTTCTCTATGGTGAAATCTTTCCTCTCTAGTGTTTGTTCTGTCCACCATTCTAATAGTTCATATTTCTCTATGGTGAAATCTTTCCTCTCTAGTGTTTGTTCTGTCCACCATTCTAATAGTTCATATTTCTCTATGGTGAAATCTTTCCTCTCTAGTGTTTGTTCTGTCCACCATTCTAATAGTTCATACTTCTCTATGGTGAAATCTTTCCTCTCTAGTGTTTGTTCTGTCCACCATTCTAATAGTTCATACTTCTCTATGGTGAAATCTTTCCTCTCTAGTGTTTGTTCTGTCCACCATTCTAATAGTTCATACTTCTCTATGGTGAAATCTTTCCTCTCTAGTGTTTGTTCTGTCCACCATTCTAATAGTTCATATTTCTCTATGGTGAAATCTTTCCTCTCTAGTGTTTGTTCTGTCCACCATTCTAATAGTTCTTATTTCTCTATGGTGAAATCTTTCCTCTCTAGTGTTTGTTCTGTCCACCATTCTAATAGTTCATATTTCTCTATGGTGAAATCTTTCCTCTCTAGTGTTTGTTCTGTCCCCCATTCTAATAGTTCTTATTTCTCTATGGTGAAATCTTTCCTCTCTAGTGTTTGTTCTGTCCACCATTCTAATAGTTCATACTTCTCTATGATGAAATCTTTCCTCTCTAGTGTTTGTTCTGTCCACCATTCTAATAGTTCATATTTCTCTATTATGAAATCTTTCCTCTCTAGTGTTTGTTCTGTCCACCATTCTAATAGTTCATATTTCTCTATGGTGAAATCTTTCCTCTCTAGTGTTTGTTCTGTCCACCATTCTAATAGTTCATATTTCTCTATTATGAAATCTTTCCTCTCTAGTGTTTGTTCTGTCCACCATTCTAATAGTTCATACTTCTCTATTATGAAATCTTTCCTCTCTAGTGTTTGTTCTGTCCACCATTCTAATAGTTCATATTTCTCTATTATGAAATCTTTCCTCTCTAGTGTTTGTTCTGTCCACCATTCTAATAGTTCATATTTCTCTATGGTGAAATCTTTCCTCTCTAGTGTTTGTTCTGTCCACCATTCTAATAGTTCATATTTCTCTATGGTGAAATCTTTCCTCTCTAGTGTTTGTTCTGTCCACCATTCTAATAGTTCATATTTCTCTATGGTGAAATCTTTCCTCTCTAGTGTTTGTTCTGTCCACCATTCTAATAGTTCATATTTCTCTATGGTGAAATCTTTCCTCTCTAGTGTTTGTTCTGTCCACCATTCTAATAGTTCATACTTCTCTATGATGAAATCTTTCCTCTCTAGTGTTTGTTCTGTCCACCATTCTAATAGTTCATATTTCTCTATGGTGAAATCTTTCCTCTCTAGTGTTTGTTCTGTCCACCATTCTAATAGTTCATATTTCTCTATGGTGAAATCTTTCCTCTCTAGTGTTTGTTCTGTCCACCATTCTAATAGTTCATATTTCTCTATTATGAAATCTTTCCTCTCTAGTGTTTGTTCTGTCCACCATTCTAATAGTTCATACTTCTCTATTATGAAATCTTTCCTCTCTAGTGTTTGTTCTGTCCACCATTCTAATAGTTCATACTTCTCTATTATGAAATCTTTCCTCTCTAGTGTTTGTTCTGTCCACCATTCTAATAGTTCATACTTCTCTATTATGAAATCTTTCCTCTCTAGTGTTTGTTCTGTCCACCATTCTAATAGTTCATACTTCTCTATTATGAAATCTTTCCTCTCTAGTGTTTGTTCTGTCCACCATTCTAATAGTTCATACTTCTCTATTATGAAATCTTTCCTCTCTAGTGTTTGTTCTGTCCACCATTCTAATAGTTCATACTTCTCTATTATGAAATCTTTCCTCTCTAGTGTTTGTTCTGTCCACCATTCTAATAGTTCATATTTCTCTATGGTGAAATCTTTCCTCTCTAGTGTTTGTTCTGTCCACCATTCTAATAGTTCATACTTCTCTATTATGAAATCTTTCCTCTCTAGTGTTTGTTCTGTCCACCATTCTAATAGTTCATACTTCTCTATTATGAAATCTTTCCTCTCTAGTGTTTGTTCTGTCCACCATTCTAATAGTTCATACTTCTCTATTATGAAATCTTTCCTCTCTAGTGTTTGTTCTGTCCACCATTCTAATAGTTCATACTTCTCTATTATGAAATCTTTCCTCTCTAGTGTTTGTTCTGTCCACCATTCTAATAGTTCATACTTCTCTATTATGAAATCTTTCCTCTCTAGTGTTTGTTCTGTCCACCATTCTAATAGTTCATACTTCTCTATTATGAAATCTTTCCTCTCTAGTGTTTGTTCTGTCCACCATTCTAATAGTTCATACTTCTCTATTATGAAATCTTTCCTCTCTAGTGTTTGTTCTGTCCACCATTCTAATAGTTCATACTTCTCTATTATGAAATCTTTCCTCTCTAGTGTTTGTTCTGTCCACCATTCTAATAGTTCATACTTCTCTATTATGAAATCTTTCCTCTCTAGTGTTTGTTCTGTCCACCATTCTAATAGTTCATACTTCTCTATTATGAAATCTTTCCTCTCTAGTGTTTGTTCTGTCCACCATTCTAATAGTTCATACTTCTCTATGGTGAAATCTTTCCTCTCTAGTGTTTGTTCTGTCCACCATTCTAATAGTTCATACTTCTCTATGGTGAAATCTTTCCTCTCTAGTGTTTGTTCTGTCCACCATTCTAATAGTTCATACTTCTCTATTATGAAATCTTTCCTCTCTAGTGTTTGTTCTGTCCACCATTCTAATAGTTCATACTTCTCTATTATGAAATCTTTCCTCTCTAGTGTTTGTTCTGTCCACCATTCTAATAGTTCATACTTCTCTATTATGAAATCTTTCCTCTCTAGTGTTTGTTCTGTCCACCATTCTAATAGTTCATACTTCTCTATTATGAAATCTTTCCTCTCTAGTGTTTGTTCTGTCCACCATTCTAATAGTTCATACTTCTCTATTATGAAATCTTTCCTCTCTAGTGTTTGTTCTGTCCACCATTCTAATAGTTCATACTTCTCTATTATGAAATCTTTCCTCTCTAGTGTTTGTTCTGTCCACCATTCTAATAGTTCATACTTCTCTATTATGAAATCTTTCCTCTCTAGTGTTTGTTCTGTCCACCATTCTAATAGTTCATACTTCTCTATTATGAAATCTTTCCTCTCTAGTGTTTGTTCTGTCCACCATTCTAATAGTTCATACTTCTCTATTATGAAATCTTTCCTCTCTAGTGTTTGTTCTGTCCACCATTCTAATAGTTCATACTTCTCTATTATGAAATCTTTCCTCTCTAGTGTTTGTTCTGTCCACCATTCTAATAGTTCATACTTCTCTATTATGAAATCTTTCCTCTCTAGTGTTTGTTCTGTCCCCATTCTAATAGTTCATACTTCTCTATTATGAAATCTTTCCTCTCTAGTGTTTGTTCTGTCCACCATTCTAATAGTTCATACTTCTCTATTATGAAATCTTTCCTCTCTAGTGTTTGTTCTGTCCACCATTCTAATAGTTCATACTTCTCTATGGTGAAATCTTTCCTCTCTAGTGTTTGTTCTGTCCACCATTCTAATAGTTCATATTTCTCTATTATGAAATCTTTCCTCTCTAGTGTTTGTTCTGTCCACCATTCTAATAGTTCATATTTCTCTATTATGAAATCTTTCCTCTCTAGTGTTTGTTCTGTCCACCATTCTAATAGTTCATACTTCTCTATTATGAAATCTTTCCTCTCTAGTGTTTGTTCTGTCCACCATTCTAATAGTTCATACTTCTCTATTATGAAATCTTTCCTCTCTAGTGTTTGTTCTGTCCACCATTCTAATAGTTCATACTTCTCTATTATGAAATCTTTCCTCTCTAGTGTTTGTTCTGTCCCCATTCTAATAGTTCATACTTCTCTATTATGAAATCTTTCCTCTCTAGTGTTTGTTCTGTCCACCATTCTAATAGTTCATACTTCTCTATTATGAAATCTTTCCTCTCTAGTGTTTGTTCTGTCCACCATTCTAATAGTTCATACTTCTCTATTATGAAATCTTTCCTCTCTAGTGTTTGTTCTGTCCACCATTCTAATAGTTCATACTTCTCTATTATGAAATCTTTCCTCTCTAGTGTTTGTTCTGTCCACCATTCTAATAGTTCATACTTCTCTA
Source organism: Megaustenia siamemsis (assembly GCA_032433765.1). Taxonomy (NCBI): domain Eukaryota; kingdom Metazoa; phylum Mollusca; class Gastropoda; order Stylommatophora; family Ariophantidae; genus Megaustenia; species Megaustenia siamemsis. The sequence goes on along the minus strand of JAVIAB010000117.1, from coordinate 34,833,432 downwards.
TTATGAAATCTTTCCTCTCTAGTGTTTGTTCTGTCCCCATTCTAATAGTTCATACTTCTCTATTATGAAATCTTTCCTCTCTAGTGTTTGTTCTGTCCACCATTCTAATAGTTCATACTTCTCTATTATGAAATCTTTCCTCTCTAGTGTTTGTTCTGTCCACCATTCTAATAGTTCATACTTCTCTATTATGAAATCTTTCCTCTCTAGTGTTTGTTCTGTCCACCATTCTAATAGTTCATACTTTTCTATTATGAAATCTTTCCTCTCTAGTGTTTGTTCTGTCCACCATTCTAATAGTTCATACTTCTCTATTATGAAATCTTTCCTCTCTAGTGTTTGTTCTGTCCACCATTCTAATAGTTCATACTTCTCTATTATGAAATCTTTCCTCTCTAGTGTTTGTTCTGTCCACCATTCTAATAGTTCATACTTCTCTATTATGAAATCTTTCCTCTCTAGTGTTTGTTCTGTCCACCATTCTAATAGTTCATACTTCTCTATTATGAAATCTTTCCTCTCTAGTGTTTGTTCTGTCCACCATTCTAATAGTTCATACTTCTCTATTATGAAATCTTTCCTCTCTAGTGTTTGTTCTGTCCACCATTCTAATAGTTCATATTCTCTTTATGAAATCTTTCCTCTCTAGTGTTTGTTCTGTCCACCATTCTAATAGTTCATACTTCTCTATTATGAAATCTTTCCTCTCTAGTGTTTGTTCTGTCCACCATTCTAATAGTTCATACTTCTCTATTATGAAATCTTTCCTCTCTAGTGTTTGTTCTGTCCACCATTCTAATAGTTCATACTTCTCTATTATGAAATCTTTCCTCTCTAGTGTTTGTTCTGTCCACCATTCTAATAGTTCATACTTCTCTATTATGAAATCTTTCCTCTCTAGTGTTTGTTCTGTCCACCATTCTAATAGTTCTTACTTCTCTATTATGAAATCTTTCCTCTCTAGTGTTTGTTCTGTCCACCATTCTAATAGTTCATACTTCTCTATTATGAAATCTTTCCTCTCTAGTGTTTGTTCTGTCCACCATTCTAATAGTTCATACTTCTCTATTATGAAATCTTTCCTCTCTAGTGTTTGTTCTGTCCACCATTCTAATAGTTCATACTTCTCTATTATGAAATCTTTCCTCTCTAGTGTTTGTTCTGTCCACCATTCTAATAGTTCATACTTCTCTATTATGAAATCTTTCCTCTCTAGTGTTTGTTCTGTCCCCATTCTAATAGTTCATACATCTCTATGGTGAAATCTTTCCTCTCTAATGTTTGTTCTGTCCACCATTTTAATAGTTCATACTTCTCTATGGTGAAATCTTTCCTTTCTAGTGTTTGTTCTGTCCCCATTCTAATAGTTCATATTTCTCTATGGTGAAATTTTTCCTCTCTAGTGTTTGTTCTGTCCCCCATTCTAATAGTTCATATTTCTCTATGGTGAAATCTTTCCTCTCTAGTGTTTGTTGTGTCCACCATTCTAATAGTTCATATTTCTTTATGGTGAAATCTTTCCTCTCTAATGTTTGTTCTGTCCACCATTCAAATAGTTCATACTTCTCTATGGTGAAATCTTTCCTCTCTAGTGTTTGTTCTGTCCACCATTCAAATAGTTCATACTTCTCTATGGTGAAATCTTTCCTCTCTAGTGTTTGTTCTGTCCACCATTCTAATAGTTCATATTTCTCTATGGTGAAATCTTTCCTCTCTAGTGTTTGTTCTGTCCCCCATTCTAATAGTTCTTATTTCTCTATGGTGAAATCTTTCCTCTCTAGTGTTTGTTCTGTCCACCATTCTAATAGTTCATATTTCTCTATGGTGAAATCTTTCCTCTCTAATGTTTGTTCTGTCCCCCATTCTAATAGTTCTTATTTCTCTATGGTGAAATCTTTCCTCTCTAGTGTTTGTTCTGTCCACCATTCTAATAGTTCTTACTTCTCTATGATGAAATCTTTCCTCTCTAGTGTTTGTTCTGTCCACCATTCTAATAGTTCTTATTTCTCTATGGTGAAATCTTTCCTCTCTAGTGTTTGTTCTGTCCACCATTCTAATAGTTCATATTTCTCTATGGTGAAATCTTTCCTCTCTAATGTTTGTTCTGTCCACCATTCTAATAGTTCATATTTCTCTATTATGAAATCTTTCCTCTCTAGTGTTTGTTCTGTCCACCATTCTAATAGTTCATACTTCTCTATTATGAAATCTTTCCTCTCTAGTGTTTGTTCTGTCCACCATTCTAATAGTTCATATTTCTCTATTATGAAATCTTTCCTCTCTAGTGTTTGTTCTGTCCACCATTCTAATAGTTCATATTTCTCTATGGTGAAATCTTTCCTCTCTAGTGTTTGTTCTGTCCCCCATTCTAATAGTTCTTATTTCTCTATGGTGAAATCTTTCCTCTCTAGTGTTTGTTCTGTCCACCATTCTAATAGTTCATATTTCTCTATGGTGAAATCTTTCCTCTCTAATGTTTGTTCTGTCCCCCATTCTAATAGTTCTTATTTCTCTATGGTGAAATCTTTCCTCTCTAGTGTTTGTTCTGTCCACCATTCTAATAGTTCTTACTTCTCTATGATGAAATCTTTCCTCTCTAGTGTTTGTTCTGTCCACCATTCTAATAGTTCTTATTTCTCTATGGTGAAATCTTTCCTCTCTAGTGTTTGTTCTGTCCACCATTCTAATAGTTCATATTTCTCTATGGTGAAATCTTTCCTCTCTAATGTTTGTTCTGTCCACCATTCTAATAGTTCATATTTCTCTATTATGAAATCTTTCCTCTCTAGTGTTTGTTCTGTCCACCATTCTAATAGTTCATACTTCTCTATTATGAAATCTTTCCTCTCTAGTGTTTGTTCTGTCCACCATTCTAATAGTTCATACTTCTCTATTATGAAATCTTTCCTCTCTAGTGTTTGTTCTGTCCACCATTCTAATAGTTCATACTTCTCTATTATGAAATCTTTCCTCTCTAGTGTTTGTTCTGTCCACCATTCTAATAGTTCATACTTCTCTATTATGAAATCTTTCCTCTCTAGTGTTTGTTCTGTCCACCATTCTAATAGTTCATACTTCTCTATTATGAAATCTTTCCTCTCTAGTGTTTGTTCTGTCCACCATTCTAATAGTTCATACTTCTCTATTATGAAATCTTTCCTCTCTAGTGTTTGTTCTGTCCACCATTCTAATAGTTCATACTTCTCTATTATGAAATCTTTCCTCTCTAGTGTTTGTTCTGTCCACCATTCTAATAGTTCATACTTCTCTATTATGAAATCTTTCCTCTCTAGTGTTTGTTCTGTCCACCATTCTAATAGTTCATACTTCTCTATTATGAAATCTTTCCTCTCTAGTGTTTGTTCTGTCCACCATTCTAATAGTTCATACTTCTCTATTATGAAATCTTTCCTCTCTAGTGTTTGTTCTGTCCACCATTCTAATAGTTCATACTTCTCTATGGTGAAATCTTTCCTCTCTAGTGTTTGTTCTGTCCACCATTCTAATAGTTCATACTTCTCTATGGTGAAATCTTTCCTCTCTAGTGTTTGTTCTGTCCACCATTCTAATAGTTCATATTTCTCTATGGTGAAATCTTTCCTCTCTAGTGTTTGTTCTGTCCCCCATTCTAATAGTTCTTATTTCTCTATGGTGAAATCTTTCCTCTCTAGTGTTTGTTCTGTCCACCATTCTAATAGTTCATATTTCTCTATGGTGAAATCTTTCCTCTCTAATGTTTGTTCTGTCCCCCATTCTAATAGTTCTTATTTCTCTATGGTGAAATCTTTCCTCTCTAGTGTTTGTTCTGTCCACCATTCTAATAGTTCTTACTTCTCTATGATGAAATCTTTCCTCTCTAGTGTTTGTTCTGTCCACCATTCTAATAGTTCTTATTTCTCTATGGTGAAATCTTTCCTCTCTAGTGTTTGTTCTGTCCACCATTCTAATAGTTCATACTTCTCTATTATGAAATCTTTCCTCTCTAGTGTTTGTTCTGTCCACCATTCTAATAGTTCATACTTCTCTATTATGAAATCTTTCCTCTCTAGTGTTTGTTCTGTCCACCATTCTAATAGTTCATACTTCTCTATTATGAAATCTTTCCTCTCTAGTGTTTGTTCTGTCCCCCATTCTAATAGTTCATACTTCTCTATTATGAAATCTTTCCTCTCTAGTGTTTGTTCTGTCCACCATTCTAATAGTTCATACTTCTCTATTATGAAATCTTTCCTCTCTAGTGTTTGTTCTGTCCACCATTCTAATAGTTCATACTTCTCTATTATGAAATCTTTCCTCTCTAGTGTTTGTTCTGTCCACCATTCTAATAGTTCATACTTTTCTATTATGAAATCTTTCCTCTCTAGTGTTTGTTCTGTCAACCATTCTAATAGTTCATACTTCTCTATTATGAAATCTTTCCTCTCTAGTGTTTGTTCTGTCCACCATTCTAATAGTTCATACTTCTCTATTATGAAATCTTTCCTCTCTAGTGTTTGTTCTGTCCACCATTCTAATAGTTCATACTTCTCTATTATGAAATCTTTCCTCTCTAGTGTTTGTTCTGTCCACCATTCTAATAGTTCATACTTCTCTATTATGAAATCTTTCCTCTCTAGTGTTTGTTCTGTCCACCATTCTAATAGTTCATACTTCTCTATTATGAAATCTTTCCTCTCTAGTGTTTGTTCTGTCCACCATTCTAATAGTTCATATTTCTCTATTATGAAATCTTTCCTCTCTAGTGTTTGTTCTGTCCACCATTCTAATAGTTCATACTTCTCTATTATGAAATTTTTCCTCTCTAGTGTTTGTTCTGTCCACCATTCTAATAGTTCATACTTCTCTATTATGAAATCTTTCCTCTCTAGTGTTTGTTCTGTCCACCATTCTAATAGTTCATACTTCTCTATTATGAAATCTTTCCTCTCTAGTGTTTGTTCTGTCCCCCATTTTAATAGTTCATACTTCTCTATTATGAAATCTTTCCTCTCTAGTGTTTGTTCTGTCCACCATTCTAATAGTTCTTACTTCTCTATTATGAAATCTTTCCTCTCTAGTGTTTGTTCTGTCCACCATTCTAATAGTTCATACTTCTCTATTATGAAATCTTTCCTCTCTAGTGTTTGTTCTGTCCACCATTCTAATAGTTCATACTTCTCTATTATGAAATCTTTCCTCTCTAGTGTTTGTTCTGTCCACCATTCTAATAGTTCATACTTCTCTATTATGAAATCTTTCCTCTCTAGTGTTTGTTCTGTCCCCCATTCTAATAGTTCATACATCTCTATGGTGAAATCTTTCCTCTCTAATGTTTGTTCTGTCCACCATTTTAATAGTTCATACTTCTCTATGGTGAAATCTTTCCTTTCTAGTGTTTGTTCTGTCCCCCATTCTAATAGTTCATATTTCTCTATGGTGAAATTTTTCCTCTCTAGTGTTTGTTCTGTCCCCCATTCTAATAGTTCATATTTCTCTATGGTGAAATCTTTCCTCTCTAGTGTTTGTTGTGTCCACCATTCTAATAGTTCATATTTCTCTATGGTGAAATCTTTCCTCTCTAATGTTTGTTCTGTCCACCATTCAAATAGTTCATACTTCTCTATGGTGAAATCTTTCCTCTCTAGTGTTTGTTCTGTCCACCATTCAAATAGTTCATACTTCTCTATGGTGAAATCTTTCCTCTCTAGTGTTTGTTCTGTCCACCATTCTAATAGTTCATATTTCTCTATGGTGAAATCTTTCCTCTCTAGTGTTTGTTCTGTCCCCCATTCTAATAGTTCTTATTTCTCTATGGTGAAATCTTTCCTCTCTAGTGTTTGTTCTGTCCACCATTCTAATAGTTCATATTTCTCTATGGTGAAATCTTTCCTCTCTAATGTTTGTTCTGTCCCCATTCTAATAGTTCTTATTTCTCTATGGTGAAATCTTTCCTCTCTAGTGTTTGTTCTGTCCACCATTCTAATAGTTCTTACTTCTCTATGATGAAATCTTTCCTCTCTAGTGTTTGTTCTGTCCACCATTCTAATAGTTCTTATTTCTCTATGGTGAAATCTTTCCTCTCTAGTGTTTGTTCTGTCCACCATTCTAATAGTTCATATTTCTCTATGGTGAAATCTTTCCTCTCTAATGTTTGTTCTGTCCACCATTCTAATAGTTCATATTTCTCTATTATGAAATCTTTCCTCTCTAGTGTTTGTTCTGTCCACCATTCTAATAGTTCATACTTCTCTATTATGAAATCTTTCCTCTCTAGTGTTTGTTCTGTCCACCATTCTAATAGTTCATATTTCGCTATTATGAAATCTTTCCTCTCTAGTGTTTGTTCTGTCCACCATTCTAATAGTTCATACTTCTCTATTATGAAATCTTTCCTCTCTAGTGTTTGTTCTGTCCACCATTCTAATAGTTCATACTTCTCTATTATGAAATCTTTCCTCTTTAGTGTTTGTTCTGTCCACCATTCTAATAGTTCATACTTCTCTATTATGAAATCTTTCCTCTCTAGTGTTTGTTCTGTCCACCATTCTAATAGTTCATACTTCTCTATTATGAAATCTTTCCTCTCTAGTGTTTGTTCTGTCCACCATTCTAATAGTTCATACTTCTCTATTATGAAATCTTTCCTCTCTAGTGTTTGTTCTGTCCACCATTCTAATAGTTCATATTTCTCTTTTATGAAATCTTTCCTCTCTAGTGTTTGTTCTGTCCACCATTCTAATAGTTCATACTTCTCTATTATGAAATCTTTCCTCTCTAGTGTTTGTTCTATCCACCATTCTAATAGTTCATACTTCTCTATTATGAAATCTTTCCTCTCTAGTGTTTGTTCTGTCCACCATTCTAATAGTTCATACTTCTCTATTATGAAATCTTTCCTCTCTAGTGTTTGTTCTGTCCCCCATTCTAATAGTTCATACTTCTCTATTATGAAATCTTTCCTCTCTAGTGTTTGTTCTGTCCACCATTCTAATAGTTCATACTTCTCTATTATGAAATCTTTCCTCTCTAGTGTTTGTTCTGTCCACCATTCTAATAGTTCATACTTCTCTATTATGAAATCTTTCCTCTCTAGTGTTTGTTCTGTCCACCATTCTAATAGTTCATACTTTTCTATTATGAAATATTTCCTCTCTAGTGTTTGTTCTGTCCACCATTCTAATAGTTCATACTTCTCTATTATGAAATCTTTCCTCTCTAGTGTTTGTTCTGTCCACCATTCTAATAGTTCATACTTCTCTATTATGAAATCTTTCCTCTCTAGTGTTTGTTCTGTCCACCATTCTAATAGTTCATACTTCTCTATTATGAAATCTTTCCTCTCTAGTGTTTGTTCTGTCCACCATTCTAATAGTTCATACTTCTCTATTATGAAATCTTTCCTCTCTAGTGTTTGTTCTGTCCACCATTCTAATAGTTCATATTTCTCTTTTATGAAATCTTTCCTCTCTAGTGTTTGTTCTGTCCACCATTCTAATAGTTCATACTTCTCTATTATGAAATCTTTCCTCTCTAGTGTTTGTTCTGTCCACCATTCTAATAGTTCATACTTCTCTATTATGAAATCTTTCCTCTCTAGTGTTTGTTCTGTCCACCATTCTAATAGTTCATACTTCTCTATTATGAAATCTTTCCTCTCTAGTGTTTGTTCTGTCCCCCATTCTAATAGTTCATACTTCTCTATTATGAAATCTTTCCTCTCTAGTGTTTGTTCTGTCCACCATTCTAATAGTTCTTACTTCTCTATTATGAAATCTTTCCTCTCTAGTGTTTGTTCTGTCCACCATTCTAATAGTTCATACTTCTCTATTATGAAATCTTTCCTCTCTAGTGTTTGTTCTGTCCCCCATTCTAATAGTTCATACTTCTCTATTATGAAATCTTTCCTCTCTAGTGTTTGTTCTGTCCACCATTCTAATAGTTCATACTTCTCTATTATGAAATCTTTCCTCTCTAGTGTTTGTTCTGTCCCCCATTCTAATAGTTCATACTTCTCTATTATGAAATCTTTCCTCTCTAGTGTTTGTTCTGTCCACCATTCTAATAGTTCATATTTCTCTATGGTGAAATCTTTCCTCTCTAATGTTTGTTCTGTCCCCCATTCTAATAGTTCATACTTCTCTATGGTGAAATCTTTCCTCTCTAGTGTTTGTTCTGTCCCCATTCTAATAGTTCATACTTCTCTATGGTGAAATCTTTCCTCTCTAGTGTTTGTTCTGTCCCCCATTCTAATAGTTCATATTTCTCTATGGTGAAATCTTTCCTCTGTAGTGTTTGTTGTGTCCACCATTCTAATAGTTCATATTTCTCTATGGTGAAATCTTTCCTCTCTAGTGTTTGTTCTGTCCCCCATTCTAATAGTTCATATTTCTCTATGATGAAATCTTTCCTCTCTAGTGTTTGTTCTGTCCCCCATTCTAATAGTTCATACTTCTCTATGGTGAAATCTTTCCTCTCTAGTGTTTGTTCTGTCCCCCATTCTAATAGTTCATATTTCTCTATGATGAAATCTTTCCTCTCTAGTGTTTGTTCTGTCCCCCATTCTAATAGTTCATACTTCTCTATGGTGAAATCTTTCCTCTCTAGTGTTTGTTCTGTCCACCATTCTAATAGTTCATATTTCTGTATGGCAAAATCTTTCCTCTCTAGTGTTTGTTCTGTCCCCCATTCTAATAGTTCTTACTTCTCTATGGTGAAATCTTTCCTCTCTAGTGTTTGTTCTGTCCTGAAATAACAAATGAGACTCGAAGTACAGAATGTCCATGAGAACAAAGACAGCGTTATCAGGAAGTCGGAGAAGAGTTAAACGTTCGCTCCATCAATGAGTAAATTAGAGTGAAATCAAGATCGATTATAATTAATTGAATTAAAATAAATAATCATTTGAAATATTACTTGCTGTTGTTTGCCCGGTGTCGCTAACACCCATCACCCGTCTCTCTCGATGTTACTTGCTGTTGTTTGCCCGGTGTCGCTAACACCCATCACCCGTCTCTCTCGATGTTACTTGCTGTTGTTTGCCCGTGTCGTTAACACCCATCACCCGTCTCTCTCGATGTTACTTGCTGTTGTTTGCCAGGTGTCGTTAACACCCATCACCCGTCTCTTGGGGGTTCAGAGACGGTTGTTGAGCCAATACGAGCCCCACATATGCTGCAATGAGTGATTTGTTTACTCGATGGTAGAGTGACATGAATTGTTAGTGGGGAAGAGATACGAAACGTCGTCTCCACCAGCACGTCCATATTACGATTGATACTGTGGCCTTACAATATCAAATTAACTGGAGCGAGAAATAAGTGCAATGAAAAGCTAGGAATAGCTACAACTATTTCCGTGTTCTCTACGCCTCAAAGCGCCTTGTTAAAAACATCCTTTATGACCATTGAGCTATTTCATCAGGTTCTTTCGCTCAGTCCCACTGGGTCTAGACTTCGAATGCAAGGGCAGAGAAGACGACATCTCATGGAAGTTTACGAAACGGCGGCTATGGTGACTTGCTTTATCAGTTGTTTACTGGCGTGTAAAATAGGACTACAAACATTTAAAAGAAGGCAGTTATCGTGCCATTCTTAGTTCATGCTAGTGAACTGGACTATAAAGGACAAGAGGTAGGGTTCGATCCCAACCGACGGCTTCCGGGTTCACCCAGCTTTAAATGGGTACCGGATTTTTTTTCTGGGTAAGTAAAGCGGCACGGGCGTAATACCGACCACATTACCCAAAAAATCATGTGCCGAAGGTCTGTAAAAATTACGGTCACTAACACCATATTCTCTATACCCCACTTGGCGTGACGGGGGCACTTTAGTTTTTCGACTTAATTCATGCTACATAGGATCCAAACGGACAGAAGGCAGTTATTGTGCCACTCTTAGTTCATGCTATGTGGGATCTAGTTTAGAAAGAAGGCAGTTATAGTTATACTATTATTAGTAGTGCCACTATTAATTCATGCTACATAGGATCCAAACGGACAGAAGGCAGTTATCGTGCCACTCTTAGTTCATGTTACGTGGGATCCAGAACGGATTGACTCCGTCACGATTAGCTTATGTAGACCTCAAACCTTCAAGGACTGGATGCGTTGTCCCGATCACTCACAAATATAACCACAGAACTGTCAAGACCGAGCTCCACTGATGGAGACTTCAATGACCTGACAACAAAGATATAACTTGACTTTAATCGTTAATTAAAGAGCAACACGGTCATTGATAATGGTACCGTTCTAAGAATTTGAGAGACTAGTTGGAAGCGAATCATGGACAGTAGACAAACAAATGAAAAGACGGTTAGAGGCCACAGAGATGGGATTTCTCAGAAGAATGTTGAAAGTTCCCTGGACAGATAAAAAGACCAATGAGGAAGTTCTCAAAGAGGCCAACACAAAAAGGGAGCTCTTAAAAAATATCAGAAAGAAGCAATCAACATTTTTTGGGCACATCATGAGAAGAGGAAAGTTGGAATACTTGGTTACAACTGGCAAAATAAAATGAAAGAGAGATCGTGGACGACAAAGAGAGAAAATACTGGATAGCTTGGTGTCATGGCATGGAAAACAGTCAACAACAGAACTGATACGATGCACTGTAGATAGAAGATTGTGGAGGGACATGATCGCCTACGCCAACCGGCAGGGTACATGATGATGATGATGATGAGTTAGCTTGACAGAAAAAGAATGGGACGACAGAGAGGACGAATAGGGAGTGTGTATAACGAGCACACTATATAAGAATTATTGGGACGCATATTTGAGGCCATTAAACATAAATGTTGCTAGAGTTACCGACTTGAACTACACGAACATACAAGCAGAACATAGTGATTTAACTGCCTAGATCCCAACACAAGGGGTATAGAAGAATAATGAGAAGGACGCAGAGCTCCATGTAGTCGTCTTAGAGCTAACATGCAATACAATCAAGGAGACGCTACAAACAGCATCACGTGACAATGGCTGAGGTGGGTGTCAGGACAAGAGCTAAAACGGTGTTCTGTCCTCCACAACAGAAATGATTTATATTTAGTACGCTCACCAGTAATGATCTATCTTTAGTTCGCCCACAAGTAATGATCTGTCCTTAGTTCACCCATCAGTAATGATCTATCTTTAATTCGCTCACCAGTAATGATGTATCTTTAATTTGCTCATCAGTAATGATCTATCTTTAGTTCACCCACCAGTAATGATCTATCTTTAATTCGTTCATCAGTAATGATCTATGTTTAGTTCACCCACCAGTAATGATCTATCTTTAATTCGCCCACAAGTAATGATCTATCTTTAGTTCACCCACCAGTAATGATCTATCTTTAATTAGCTCATCAGTAATGATCTATGTTTAGTTCACCCACCAGTAATGATCTGTCCTTAGTTCACCCACCAGTAATGATCTATCTTTAATTCGCCCATGAGTAATGATGTATCTTTAGTTCACCCACCAGTAATGATCTATCTTTAATTCGCTCATCAGTAATGATCTATGCTTAGTTCGCCCACCAGTAATGATCTATCTTTAATTCACCCACAAGTAATGATCTATCTTTAGTTCACCCAACAGTAATGATCTATCTTTATTTCGCCCAACAGTAATGATCTATCTTTAATTTACCCATGAGTAATGATGTATCTTTAGTTCACCCAACAGTAATGATTTATCTTAGTTCACCCGTCAGTAATGATATATATTTAGTTCACCCACAAGTAATGATCTATGTTTAGTTCACCCATTAGTAATGATCTATATTTAATTCGTCCATGAGTAAAGATCCATATTTAGTTCACCCACAAGTAATGATCTATCTTTAGTGCACCCATTAGTAATGTTATATATGTAATTCGCCCATCAGTAATGATCTATCTTTAATTCACCCGTTAGTAATGATCTATCTTTAGTTCACCCTTTAGTAATGATCTATCTTTAGTTCACCCATCAGTAATGATCTATCTTTAATTCGCCCATCAGTAATGATCTATATTAAATTCGCCCATCAGTAATGATCTATCTTTAGTTCGCCCACAAGTAATGGTCTATCTTGAATTCACACATCAGTAATGATCTATCTTTAGTTCACCCAACAGTAATGATTTATCTTTAGTTCGCCCACAAGTATTGATCTATCATTAGTCCACCCACCAGTAATGATCTATATTTAGTTCACCCAGCAGTAACGATCTATCTTTAGTTCACCCAACAGTAATGATTTATCTTTAGTTCGCCCACAAGTAATGATCTATCATTAGTCCACCCACCAGTAATGATCTATATTTAGTTCACCCAGCAATAGTGATAAATATATAAATAAAGAAATAGCGTTTAGTCCCGCCAGCAGTAATGAGATATCTTTCATTCACCAAACGGTAATGATATATCTTTCATTCACCAAACGGTAATGATTTATCTTTAGTCCGCCCAGCAGTAATGATCTATCTTTCGTTCACCAAACGGTAATGATTTATATTTAGTCCGCCCAGCAGTAGTAATCTATCTTTAGTCAAGCCAGCAGTAATGATCTATCTTTCGTTCACCAAACGGTAATGATCTATCTTTCGTTCACCAAACGGTAATAATCTATCTTTAGTCCAGCCAGCAGTAATGATCTTTCTTTCATTCACCAAACGGTAATGATCTATCTTTCATTCACCAAACGGTAATGATCTATCTTTCGTTCACCAAACGGTAATGATCTATCTTTCGTTCCACAAAAGATAATGATCTATCTTTAGTTTGACAAACGGTATTGATCTATCTTTCGTTCCACAAAAGATAATGATCTGTCTTTAGTTTGACAAACGGTAATGATCTATCTTTCATTCACCAAACCGTAATGATCTATCTTTCATTCACCAAACCGTAATGATCTATCTTTCGTTCACCAAACGGTAATGATCTGTCTTTCATTCACCAAACGGTAATGATCTGTCTTTCATTCACCAAACGGTAATGATCCATTTTTCGTTCGACAAACGGTAATGATATAAAAGGATGACAAAGAAAGTGAAATCAAGCTTGTTCTTTTGCGTTTTCTAAATGTCTACACCTCTGTGTGATCCGCCCTTGAAAGAGCGTTAATTAGGTACAACATAAATGTACAATGGCGTTACTTTGGACATCAGTGTGGGGCAGACGTGAGGGCGATAGCAATCAAGCTATCATATCTGCATGTTTCAGTCCAACACAGCAGTCGTGCTCGCTATCTGCCTGCTTGCATGTGCGCGCGTGCGTGTGTGTGTGTGTGTGTGTGTGTGTGTGTTACTTGTCTGTATACTAATCAGGTGCTGCAAGTTATTCGCTATATGGCAGCAATAATGCCAGGCTGTAAAAGTTGCAAGCAATAATGCCAGGCTGTAAAAGTTGCAAGCAATAATGCCAGGCTATAAAAGTTGCAAGCAATAATGCCAGGCTGTAGAAGTTGCACGCAATAATGCCAGGCTGTAGAAGTTGCAAGCAATAATGCCAGCCTGTAGAAGTTGCAAGCAATAATGCCAGGCTGTAGATGTTGCAAGCAATAATGCCAGGCTGTAGATGTTGCAAGAAATAATGCCAGGCTGTAGAAGTTGCAAGCAATAATGTCATGTTGTAGATGTTGCTAGCAACAATGCCAGACTTTAGAAGTTGCAAGCAATAATGCCAGGCTGTAGAAGTTGCAAACAATAATGCCAGACTGTAGAAGTTGTCAGCAATAATGCCAGGCTGCAGATGTTGCAAGCAATCATGCCAGGCTGTAGAAGTTGCAAGCAATAATGCCAGGCTGTAGATGTTGCAAGCAATAATGCCATGCTGTAGAAGTTGCAAGCAATAATGCCAGGCTGTAGAAGTTGCAAGGTTGCTTAGGAAAATCTGCCACATAACAATAGTTGCTGCTAGTGGCCTAGCCAAGCAGACATAAACCTAGTCTAGCAGACTTAAACCTACCCAAGCAGACTTAAACCTACCCAAGCAGACTTAAACCTAACAAAGCCGACTTAAACCTAGCCAAGCAGACTTAAACCTAGCCAAGCAGACTTAAACCTAGCCAAGCAGACTTAAACGTAGCCAAGCAGACTTAACCGTAGCCAAGCAGACTTAAACCTAGCCAAGCAGACTTAAACCTAGCCAAGCAGACTTAAACCCATCCAAGCAGACTTAAACCCAGCCAAACAGACTTAAACCCAGCCAAGCAGACTTAAACCCAGCCAAGCAGACTTAAACCTAGCCAAGCAAATTAAAGCCTAGCCAAGCAGACTTAAACCTAGCCAAGCAAACGTAAGCCTAGCCAAGCAGACTTAAACCTAGCCAAGCAGACTTAAACCTACCCAAGCAGACTTAAACCTAGCCAAGCAGACTTAAACCTAGCAAAGCAGACTTAAACCTAGCCAAGCAGACTTAAACCTAGCCAAGCAGACTTAAACCAAGCCAAGCAGACTTAAACCTAGCCAAGCAGCCTTAAACCTAGCCAAGCAGACTTAAACCTAGCCAAGCAGACTTAAACCTAGCCAAGCAGACTTAAACCTAGCCAAGCAGACTTAAACCTAGCCAAGCAGACTTAAACCTAGCCAAGCAGACTTAAACCTAGCCAAGCAGACTTAAACCTAGCCAAGCAGACTTAAACCTACCCAAGCAGACTTAAACCTACCCAAGCAGACTTAAACCTAGCCAAGCAGACTTAAACTTAGCCAAGCAGACTTAAACCTAGCCAAGCAGACCTAAACCTAGCCAAGCAGACTTAAACCTAGCCAAGCAGCCTTAAACCTAGCCAAGCAGACTTAAACCTAGCAAAGCAGACTTAAACCTAGCCAAGCAGACTTAAACCTAGCCAAGCAGAATTAAACCTAGCCCAAGCAGACTTAAACATAGCCAAGCAGACTTAAACCTAGCCAAGCAGACTTAAACCTAGCCAAGCAGATTTAAACCTTGCCAAGCAGACTTAAACCTTGCCAAGCAGACTTAAACCTAGCCAAGCAGACTTAAACCTAGCCAAGCAGACTTAAACCTAGCCAAGCAGACTTAAACCTAGCCAAGCAGACTTAAACCTTGCCAAGCAGAATTAAACTAGCCTGTTTGGATTTCAGGATGCCTTTCTACTCTCCCCCCCCCCCCCGCCTCCACCCACACCACCCCTAATTACTTCGATGCTATAAGAAAATAAATTGTGTCGTGTACCAGAAAATGTCATTAAGAGATGTCAAGACGTTCATTGGCTATCTAAAGAAGAAAGAAATTAATAGATATCAAGATGTTCATTGGCTATCTAAAGAAGAAACCTAACATGCCTGGAAGAGCAAAATAGATAGGACAATGGAGAGTGCCAGTGATCTAAACAGAAATTACTAAACAGAAATTAATAAACAGAAATTACTAAACAGAAATTAATAAACCGAATAAGAGAAAGACCTGAAAATAAGTAACAAAAGGAATGAAGCGAAATACTGGAAAATACAGGTGGTTGGGATTATTTAACACGTTTCGACACGCCACATCATAATGGATAAAGATAAAACTAACAAACGTGAAAACACGTACTGACTTCAAAGCAGGTCAAGGGTCATAAGGCAAATTTGAGGGTCATTCAAGAAGGCACAAAGAGAATGTGTCTGCCACAGGACGACCTATACAAGAAGCATTCCTGTCTTGATGGCTATACCAGCATTTCAATTCCAGCAGCAGTGGCCGTAGCAATTTATGTTGGTGGTAAATGAAACGATAAGAAGTGGCATTTGAATTTTGAGATCAAGAAAAGAACTGGAGGGATCAAAATACCTCCATCAGAGTTAACAATATTATACTGTTAAACAAATAAATAAACAAGATGAAAGTGAGAACTCTTGCGCAATTTCAACTTAACACAACTCTTCAACGTCCTGTTTCTTCTTTTTCATCTTTATTCGCTGTTCTCCAGAAACAACGTTATTTCCTGTGCTGTATGTAAGGAATCTCAGATACTTACTTGCACCAACATACATCCAATTTCGTCAGTGAAGATTATGGGACCGGGTTTGTATTCCTTAATTGATTTCCACTTGCTTATTCATGCTGAGTGGTTTATTTACATCGCAATGAGGTTAATAACGGTGCTGTTCAGCTTTGGTTCGTTGATCTTGACGCGAGAAGTCAGTTGTGGATAATCGACAGTCATGAACTCACTTGCTGTTAGCTCGTGTTCCATCTATGTAGATGAGACTCACAGGTCATCACGAATATTGGCACCAGACTCGAGATGTCAATTTACATACAAATATGTTTGGAGACAAATTCGAAGTGTGTATTTACATACAAATATGTTTGAAAAATGACAGATATTACGAAATAGTCTTCATTTTTCTCTTCTAGATCATTGTATCGCATGTCTTGTCTGCAATATTGTATATGTGGACACAGTTTCTTGCGGAAATAGGAATGTCCCGACCTTGATGACACCAGTTCGAATAAAAGACTAGAAGACTCAAGTTTGGACATTCTTTATTTAGGTGCTGACGAGAAAAGAGTGGAGTACTTTTGTACCGAGTACAATACTAACGGAACAAGAACAGAGTACTGCTATGCTGGGTAGCACAGTTAGCACGTCCATTACAGTGTCTAGGCAGTTTCCATGGAAACAATAAATCAGGATGTTGACGTTATAATTACGCTCGACCACTGACCAGGTTGTCGCAGAGGGTGTCCCAGATGTGATTACTATCCAATGAGAATGGATATCAGATATGTTCTTTGGTAAAGTAGTGCGATCTGACGTTGTACTGACCTATTCATCCCATTACGGTTAGCTACCTTCAAGAGAAAATACGAGCATTATCAACATATGAGCCCGGTGAACTGTTCGATATCTCACCGGTAATGGACTTATCAGATGCATCGAGAAGCGCCACCTAACGTCGAGTACATGTACCGTCAGTAGAAACCCGCAGAGCAGTAGGATCACAGGACATGATGGAGAACAAGTGAACATCAAACGCTGCCGCAAATTGGGAACAAATGTGGCGGAGACGCCTGCGCGCAAACACACTAGTTCTCGATCATTCACTGTTCTTCCTTCATCTAACGCCTGCACATTTCTTTCTGTTTCCCCGCCTGAAGAGCTCCATGAAAGGCACACACATTGCTGAAGTGACGACGATCCAAGAAACCGTGACAGCGGTCCTGCGGTTTCTTCAAGAACCTGTGACAGCGGTTCTCATATTTCTCCAAGAACCTGTGACAGCGATTCTGCCATTTCTTTAGAGAACTTTGTTGACAGTTTCCAGAAGCTTTATGAACGTTACCAAAAGTTTTGTGTGACGTTTATAACGTGGAAACAGGTTCTGGACCGTGCGACTGAGTAAGTGCACGTGAGTCTAGACCATCCACAGCATCGACGTTCAGCGACAATATATTTGATACTATGGCGACGGTAAGTATTCAGATGCAGCCTAAAACGATAACATCGAAGAAGGAAAACACGACAAGGTAAAAGAGGTGACGTTAAACTGTCGAAGTGTGAGAGGCTAGGCCTAAAGTATGTGCGCGTTACACATTGGAATTGTGGGTCCATAAATCAACGACGGCCCATTCTTGATAAGCTACTGTGCGGCGCCGATATAATGGTTTTGCAAGAAACTCTGCTTGGTGACAGGACAGTAAGTACTCCTGGCTTTCATTGTTTTTACAATAGACGACACCTTGGGCAGGCCATCCTTGTGTGCAACAATATGGTGGCAGCTGAGGTTGAAATGTCTGCATGGGACGGTGCAGAATTGTAAGTACATTCGGTTAGGGTGCAGACCCCAATTCATTTCATGATTGTAAAAATGTGTATGCCTGTAATGGGAAGGTGAACACACAACAATTGCAGAATCTCTTCGAGTTCGATGAAGAGAACGTCATTTTCTGCGGTGACTTTAATGCTAGAGGAAACCAATGGGGTAACGTCATAACCAACAAGCAGGGAGAAGACCTAGAGAATGCACTAGTGCCAGTCGATTTAGTGTGCTTGAATTATGGGAAAAAAAAAGTAAAGTACCCCGTCACGCCATGTGGCGTATAGGAAATATGGTGTTAGTGACCATAAATTTTACAGACCTTCAGCATTTTTGGGGTAATGTGGTTTGAATGATGGAAGGGCAACAGGAATGGCCAGTCGAACAGGGGACTCTGATAGTGGCATAGACCTTGCACTGGTGTCTTCCACCTTCGCACCGGTTTGCAGGTGGAGTGCACTGGGGTTCCACGGAAGTGATCACTATCCATGTGTCCTCCTAATTGAGAAAAGTAGAAATAGAAGCCAGAAAAGAAAGCTCCACACATTCCACTACGAGAAAACAGACCAGGACGTCAAAACAGAGCGCCCCTCGTAGAAGGCAGAAGAGATGGACGCAGCCACCCTGGTGGAACGTAGAAGTCGAGGAAGCTTGGCGGAGCAAGAGACAAACGGCCAAGACATGGCAGAAAGCTTAGAAAGAATGGAAGAATACAACCTGAGCTCTTGAAGCGTCTGAAAGTAGAGGTCGACCAAAAAATGATGCACTTTAAACAATGTGCTAAGCAGGCTAAGGATGCCAAATGGGATGACTTCTGTAAAAAAGTGTGCTCAGAAAAATCGCTCGCCACATTCTGGCGCCTTCATCAGCACTACACGACACAGAGGCATACCAGAATTTCAGAGCACAGGCCGGATATGGCACAACTCTGATGAGAGCAAATGGAGGGCCCTGCTTGCCCGCTACATTGAGCAGACGGACCAAAGAAATGAGGCTGTAAGAATTGAGGATACGGGGATCGCTGTCAAAATTGTGTAAGGATGTAGGGCTGGAAGAAGACCTCACAATCACAATCGATACCATTCGCACGACACTTAAAAGGTCACACAACACTGCTCCTGGTTCAGATGGTGTTCGGTACGATAACATATGCGATTTAGCTGACGACGACTTGACAAAACTGGCCAATGAGTTTAATGCCATCATTCGGAGTGGCCAGATTAAGGAGGAGTGGCTACACAGCTACTTACTACCGCTACCGAAGCCAAACAAGGACCATTCTCAGATCAGTGCCTACAGAATCATCACAATGCAGAACACTGCGGGCAAGCTGCTGGAGAAAATAGTTGCCCGTGTCCTCACCTGTCGCCTTGAACAGAAACGCGCATTACCACCCATACTCGGAGGTTATAGATATAACAAAGAGACATGGCTCTATGTGGCAGTCTTTGCTTATGACGTCTACGAAGGCTTCAACAGACGAGAGGAGACATGTGCTGCTGCTATAGATCTGGAGGATGCATACAACAGGGTACCATTTGATTATCTCATGCATATACTCCTCAAACTGGCGGTGCACCCCTTCCTCATTAGATGGATCACCGCGGCACTGATTCAGAGGAAGGTGATACTCAGATGTGGAAGTTGGTCTTCCGAGCCAACATCCATTTGTCCAGGGCTGCCACAAGGCTCACCATTGTCACCAGTTCTATTTAACGTGTACACAATAACAATAACGGAACAACAGCTGGATGGGAGGGGAAGAACTATGAATTTTGCTGATGATATTCTGGTATATCGACATGGAAGTAGACAGACGGGGAATCGCCTCCACCATGCAAGACGAACTCGATCGCATTTCTTCCTGGTGTGGGGTTTCAGGTGCCTTGATTAATCCTAATAAAGCATCAGTTTCATGGTCCTCCTTTAACAATCATATCGTTAATACGACCACACCGGTAGTACGAATGGGAGCTGATGAAGTGGCCAGGGACAAGTTGATGACATACCTCGGAGTTAAGTTTGACCGCAGCCTGTGTTTTCGAGACCACGTCGACCATGTGATAACACAATCCCGCAAAGGATTAGCCGCCTTGAATGTCATGCCAGCTGCCAACATCGAGCAGAGGCTACTTACTCTTCTGTTCCAGGGATCAGTCCTCGCACCATTCGAGTATGCCCTGGCCATTCTTACTGTCAGTACGACTCAAATTGATAAGCTGGAGAAAATACAAAATGAAGCCATGCGCATTATCCTGGGATGTACGAGGGACACTCCCTGTGTAGCAATGAGATATCTTCTTGACTTTCCAACCATGGATGACAGAATCAAGATCTGGAGAGCACGAGCATACCTGAAGATTAGTACAGATAAAGATAATCCATTGCACCACTTGCTCAACACAGGGAAAGGTGCCAGGCTAAAAAGAGGCAAATCATGGGTGGGCCGAGCAGAAGATGTCATCAAACAGGTCTGTGGGCTTATCAATATCAGCGTTGGTGAGAAGTGGATACCGGTGCCTACGTCGTTCAAGGAGACTTTCTCGTGTATTGTCACACTCGGCATGAAAAGTAAGGAACATAACCCGGTCGTGGTTAATGCGGAAGTCAATGGTCTCATCTGCGATAACACCGATGAGAAAGATGCAGTCATCTATACAGACGGATCTGTAAGACGACACCAAAGAAGTGCATGGGCATTTACAGCACGCTCGGCAGGCAGAATAGTCTACGAAGACAGTGGTGCATACGTCATGACCACGAGTAGCATGACAATGGAGGTGATGGCAGTGACCAAGGCATTCAAATGGTTAGAGTCACAAGACTACACCCAAGCATGTATACTGAGTGATTCGATGAGCATGTTAAAAAAAAGTGGAGGCGGGCTCTGTACGCATGCAATGGGTAGAGTCGTTGCAGTAATCTAAAATACGTAAAGTCACCTTTGTCTTTGTCCCTGGACATGCGGGAGTACGGGGAAATGAAAGAGCGGACAGGTTGGCTAGCTGCGCTGTCGTTGAGGACGGGCAACCAATGGATCGGGCGGATATCAACAATGCCCTCCGAGATGTGGGAAGAGCACAGGACTTCGACAAACACAGATCCACGTCACTTCTTCGGATGATGGAAATGGGAGTTAAGATGGGCACAGCCAGAAATGAGAAACTTGGTGGCCGTGTAAGAAGACTTATCAACCAACATAGAACTGGAGTCGTCAGTCGCTGGACACTGCGGGAATTGCTGAGAACCCTCCTGAGCACCTATGGACATGTTCGGAGTGCAATGATGATGACCCGCAAATAACTCAGTAACTGAGGAGGGGATCTGAGCACCTATGGACATGTTCGGAGTGCAATGATGATGACCCGCAAATAATTCAATAACTTGTTGTGACGGTTATTGTGAGCGCCAATTAAAGTCATTTTTAAATCTTCTGTATCGTTGACACCGTTCACCGGACCTGACAGGCACACCACGGGCGCACTTAATGTTGTTGTGATGTGGTGTGCATGTTTTGAGTTATCCTAGATAGAAAAAAAAGAACTCAACTCTATCTAGATACGAGACACCTGCTCGACAAGGTAAATAACACATCATACCTGAGTGTAGAATTATGGATTGTGGATTTAGCGCCTATACGTCCGACCACTAACAACACATGTTTGCGTCATGTGGTCAGTATTATGTTGTCATTTCTATTAAAAACAAATAAACTGTGGTGGCCATTTAAAAATTGGGTCAATCTAAGACCCGATCTCTTCCGAATGCCAGCTCACTAGCCACTGCTCTGCCGTAGGTCCCTTAACTTGGCAAACGAGCGGCCTAATAAATAGGTTATGTTATTTTATATGTACGTCTCACTAACTTTGAGTCAAACATAACGAGCTGTTTAATCGATAACAAACATTATTTAACTTGTATTCCTCAATATTATCATGGCGATTCATGAGTGATCAAACAAATTACGACGGTGATTTTCTGTTGCCTTCCGTTTGTTTATGGTTGGCTCCGCTAACCTCTGGCTAGACAATTAAATAGCTTGTTAGTAACAAGGATATACAAGCTACAATATAGGTATTAAGCAATGAAATTAACAGTGCACTGTTATTTCTTCCTCTTCTTTCCTTCCTTATTTGCCTTTCAGCGTCGAAGGGAGATATAATTTGCAGCCTTTTGCTCTTCTGTTCGCCTCTGCTGCTGTTATGTTTCCTAGTACTACTATAATATAATAGTTATAATATTAAATATATATTATAATATAATATTTATAATATTCCATCTTTTTCGAGGTCGACCCTTGGATCTGGTATTCTCGCAACGTTTAATGAGGGCTTATTGTGTTGTGTTTTGATTATTCTGCCTTGTCACGTAGCCAAATCATTTTATTTATTGTTTCTTTATATATTCTATGACGGTGGCTATTCCTAGCTTTTTACTCAGTTTTTCATTTCTGATCTTATCTTTCAGACTGTTTCCTGTCATTCGTCTAACATATTTCATCTCTGTAGAGGTTATTTTTTTTTTTATTGTTCTTGCTTCTAGAGTCCAGAACTGGCATTGGTAGCACAACGTTGGGATGAAGATTGCTGATGAGAAAGGGAATAAGTTGAAATGCGAATGATAGTACATTTATGTGCTGTGTACATTCACGATAAACAACAAGTCACGTGGGTCCGCTGTTAAAAATTACACATTAGAAAATATTGGGGCTGTCTACCTGTCATTCGTTGGTGTCTGCCAGGTCTCGTGTATTTAACACAGTATGTTGTGTTGGAAATGTGGTGGTGGTTTAATGAGTCTTAAATGACGGTTAACAGGTTAACACATAGCAAGATATGTTCTACTTTTTCTCTGTACACTTAGTACGAGAACATTGTTCTTTAGCAGTCATTTCGTCTTCGTCTGTATCTGCTATTGCTGAGTTCGTCCTGTGATTGTTCCACTACATTGATTGTTCCACTACATTGATTGTTCCACTACATTGATTGTTCCACTACATTGATTGTTCCACTACATTGATTGTTCCACTACATTGATTGTTCCACTACATCATCTGTCTTAATTTAAAAGGACGTTAAGTGGGCGTAGTTGCAATGTGTCGTGGAGTACAGCAAGTTGCGATATCTGTGCCTTTCGGCCCGACAGATCCAACATCGGTACAACACTTTTTGTACTGGTGTTATAATGCATAATTTACTTGGTGAAATTGGTTAGTATGTTGCCTCAGTCACTGATTGGAGGTGAAAGGAATCTTGATCAGCTATTAGTCGCTGGTTCCGACACACAAAATCAGCTATTAGTCGCTGGTTCCGACACACAAAGTCATCTATTAGTAGCTGGTTCCGACACACAAAGTCAGCTATTAGTAGCTGGTTCCGGCACACAAAGTCAGCTATTAGTCGTTGGTTCCGACACACAAAGTCAGCTATTAGTAGCTGGTTCCGACACACAAAGTCATCTATTAGTAGCTGGTTCCGACACACAAAGTCAGCTATTAGTCGCTGGTTCCGACACACAAAGTCAGCTATTAGTAGCTGGTTCCGACACACAAAGTCAACTATTAGTAGCTGGTTCCGACACACAAAGTCAGCTATTAGTAGCTGGTTCCGACACATAAAGTCAGCTATTAGTCGCTAGCCATATTCAGTCTAAGTGCTGTCTGACGTCATCAGACCCAGTCATTGGTTTGAGACTATTTCCATAATCGTTCGTTCTTCTGGTCGTTTTTATGTTCATTTAAAGAACTTAGTTTAGTTTAGTTTAGTTTAGTTATAATCCTCATTGCATATCGAACACGCCAATAAAGATCTCATCCCTAGTACGTTCCTCCGAGTGTGGGAACTGACGACTCCAATTCTATTTTAAGAGCAACTGTAAGGTAACTAATGTTAGGTACATCAGAAGCGTATAACAACCCTATGATATCGTCATTCTTTGCTCCAGCCAATCAGCTCTCGGCGGTTCCTTTGTTTGACAAGATATAGCTCCAACACGAAGTGGTCTAATCCCACCCACAATCCACTAGGCCAGCGATGCACTTGGTTATTCCCTATCCGGGTCATAGAGAAGGAAATTATTTAAAAAATTAACGATTCTATTGTGTCACATCCCCACCCCCCTCAGTTTGACAAATCTTCCACAGTTTTTGTTTTCTTCTCTCAACACTTAAAATATTCAAGATAGCAAACAGGTAAACGGGAAACTCCAAATCAAAATACCTGTTCTTGTATACCTCTGATTTCATGTCTCTTGTCTTATGCTAATCTACGTCATCTTGCTTAGCGGGTTTGTTTATGACACTTAGACAGCAGGTGTATCATTAGACTGCAGGTAAATGTATGTGTATCATTAGGGGAGTAACAGAGACGCATTAAAACATGACATCGTTCCACAAACTTTAACAAAAACAAAGTTCATATTGTTATTCATCATCATGTGCCTTACTACGATGGTTGGCGTAGCTTTCCACCTCAGTAATGGTTAATGTTAACCAGTCGCTAACTAGTATGTTAACTAGTATGGTTAATAATGGATGTCGAGAACTTTTTACCCCAGTAATGACGGTGAATAGTATAGTTAATAATGGATGTCGAGAACTTTTTACCCCAGTAATGACGGTGAATAGTATAGTTAATAATGGATGTCGAGAACTTTTTACCCCAGTAATGACGGTGAATAGTATAGTTAATAATGGATGTCGAGAACTTTTTACCCCAGTAATGACGGTGAATAGTATAGTTAATAATGGATGTCGAGAACTTTTTACCCCAGTAATGACGGTGAATAGTATAGTTAATAATGGATGTCGAGAACTTTTTACCCCAGTAATGACGGTGTATAGTTAAAAATGGATATCGAGAACTTTTTACCCCAGTAATGTATTCCATGTTGCCTGTTTACAGATATTGATTGTTGTCTGTTTACAGATATTGTATGTTGCCTGTTTACAAATAATGTATGTTGCCTGCTTACAGATATTGTAGATTGCCTGTTTATAAGATATTGTAAGTTGCCTGTTTATATATATTCTATTTTGCTTGTTTAAAGATATTGTATGTTACCTGTTTACATATATTGTAAGCTGCCTGTTTACAGATATCCTATGTTGCCTGTTTACAGAAATAAGACGAGTCTCTTCATTCACAAGAAAAGCTAAAATGCATAATTTCTGTTTGTTTTTCTGTATTCTTTTCCACCAGCTTTGTTCCCACATTGTAATAATATAAGAGGCATTTACGTATTATTTGTATTTATTTTTTTGCCGTAAAAACTTATCTTTTCTAAAATTGACTCAACTGCAACATATATGAAGAACATTTTAAATGACATCCTTGATTTATTCATCATCTTCTTTTTCTGCTGTTGCGTTCAGTTTTCTTTCCTCAAAAAATCACACATAAAGAAGTGTTGCGCTAAGGATCTCGTTGTAAGCGGGAAGTTGTCTCCTAGACTTTGTTAGCAGAAAGTTGTTGTAGTTGTCTCCTAGACTTTGTTTGCTGGAAGTTGTTGTAGTTGTCTCCTAGACTTTGTTAGCAGAAAGTTGTTGTAGTTGTCTCCTAGACTTTGTTTGCTGGAAGTTGTTGTAGTTGTCTCCTAGACTTTGTTAGCAGAAAGTTGTTGTAGTTGTCTCCTAGACTTTGTTAGCAGAAAGTTGTTGTAGTTGTCTCCTAGACTTTGTTAGCAGAAAGTTGTTGTAGTTGTCTCCTAGACTTTGTTAGCAGAAAGTTGTTGTAGTTGTCTCCTAGACTTTGTTTGCTGGAAGTTGTTGTAGTCGTCTCCTAGACTTTGTTTGCTGGAAGTTGTTGTAGTGGTCTCCTAGACTTTGTTTGCTGGAAGTTGTTGTAGTTGTCTCCTAGACTTTGTTAGCAGAAAGTTGTTGTAGTGGTCTCCTAGACTTTGTTTGCTGGAAGTTGTTGTAGTTGTCTCCTAGATTTTGTTAGCAGAAAGTTGTTGTAGTCGTCTCCTAGACTTTGTTTGCTGGAAGTTGTTGTAGTCGTCTCCTAGACTTTGTTTGCTGGAAGTTGTTGTAGTGGTCTCCTAGACTTTGTTTGCTGGAAGTTGTTGTAGTCGTCTCCTAGACTTTGTTAGCAGAAAGTTGTTGTAGTCGTCTCCTAGACTTTGTTTGCTGGAAGTTGTTTTAGTTGTCTCCTAGACTTTGTTTGTTAGCAGGAGGTTGTTTAATTGTTTCCTAGACTTTGTTTGTTAGCAGGAGGTTGTTTAATTGTTTCCTAGACTTTGTTTGTTAGCAGGAGGTTGTTTTAGTTGTTTCCTAGTCTTTGTTTGTCAGCAGGAGGTTGTTTTAGTTGTTTCCTAGACTTTGTTTGTTAGCAGGAGGTTGTTTAATTGTTTCCTAGACTTTGTTTGTTAGCAGGAGGTTGTTTAATTATTTCCTAGACTTTGTTTGTTAGCAGGAGGTTGTTTAATTGTTTCCTAGACTTTGTTTGTTAGCAGGAGGTTGTTTTAGTTGTTTCCTAGTCTTTGTTTGTTAGCAGGAAGTTGTTTTAGTTGTTTCCTAGATTTGTTTGTTACCAGGAAGTTGTTGTAGTCGTCTCCTAGATTTTGTTAGCAGGAGTTTGTTTTAGTCGTTTCCTAGACTTTGTTTGTTAGCAGGAAGTTGTTTTAGTCGTTTCCTAGACTTTGTTTGTTAGCAGGAAGTTGTTTTAGTTGTTTCCTAGACTTTGTTTGTTAGCAGGAGGTTGTTTTAGTTGTTTCCTAGACTTTGTTTGTTAGCAGGAGGTTGTTTTAGTTGTTTCCTAGACTTTGTTTGTTAGCAGGAGGTTGTTTTAGTTATTTCCTAGACTTTGTTTGTTAGCAGGAGGTTGCTTTAGTAGTCTCCTAGACTTTGTTTGTTAGCAGGAGGTTGTTTTAGTTGTTTCCTAGACTTTGTTTGTTAGCAGGAGGTTGTTTTAGTTGTTTCCTAGACTTTGTTTGTTAGCAGGAGGTTGCTTTAGTAGTCTCCTAGACTTTGTTTGTTAGCAGGAGGTTGTTTTAGTCGTTTCCTAGACTTTGTTTGTTAGCAGGAGGTTGCTTTAGTAGTCTCCTAGACTTTGTTTGTTAGCAGGAGGTTGTTTTAGTTGTTTCCTAGACTTTGTTTGTTAGCAGGAGGTTGTTTTAGTTATTTCCTAGACTTTGTTTGTTAGCAGGAGCAGGAGGTTGCTTTAGTAGTCTTCTAGACTTTGTTTGTTAGCAGGAGGTTGTTTTAGTTGTTTCCTAGACTTTGTTTGTTAGCAGGAGGTTGTTTTAGTTATTTCCTAGACTTTGTTTGTTAGCAGGAGGTTGTTTTAGTTGTTTCCTAGACTTTGTTTGTTAGCAGGAGGTTGTTTTAGTTATTTCCTAGACTTTTTTGTTAGCAGGAGGTTGCTTTAGTAGTCTCCTAGACTTTGTTTGTTAGCAGGAGGTTGTTTAATTGTTTCCTAGACTTTGTTTGTTAGCAGGAGGTTGTTTTAGTTATTTCCTAGACTTTGTTTGTTAGCAGGAGGTTGTTTTTGTTATTTCCTAGACTTTGTTTGTTAGCAGGAGGTTGCTTTAGTAGTCTCCTAGACTTTGTTTGTTAGCAGGAGGTTGCTTTAGTAGTCTCCTAGACTTTGTTTGTTAGCAGGAGGTTGTTTTAGTTGTTTCCTAGTCTTTGTTTGTTAGCAGGAAGTTGTTTTAGTTGTTTCCTAGATTTGTTTGTTACCAGGAAGTTGTTGTAGTCGTCTCCTAGATTTTGTTAGCAGGAGTTTGTTTTAGTCGTTTCCTAGACTTTGTTTGTTAGCAGGAGGTTGCTTTAGTAGTCTCCTAGACTTTGTTTGTTAGCAGGAAGTTGTTTTAGTTTTTTCCTAGACTTTGTAAGCAGAACGTTGTTTTAGTTGTCTCCTAGACTTTACTTTCATTCATCTTTGTTGTGAACATTGGTAAATGAATTGATAGATGTCGGTTTAAGCAGTATGAAAATAGTGTAGTAATAGTATATGTATATTGGAAGTAGTGGTAGTAATAGTAATAGTGGTGATAATATCGGAAGCAGTAGTAGTAGCAGTATTAGTATTATTAGTAGTATTAGTAGTAATAATAGTAATAGTAATGGTTATAGCGGAGGCAGTAGTAGCAGTAGTGGCAGTAATAGTAATAGTAGTAGTGGAGCCAGTAGTAGCAGTAGCAGAAGTAGTAGTAGTATTAGTAATGATAGTAGCGGTGGCAACAGCAATAGTAGCAGCAGCAGCGGTAGTAGCAGTAGCAGCAGTATCAGCAGCAGTACCAGTAGTAACAGCAGTAGCAGTAGCAGTAAAAGTAGCTACTGTAGCAATCGCAAAAGTAGCAGTAGATTAGGAAACCAGTTGGAAAATGTAGGTTGGAATAAAGAAATTATGAAATAGATTAGGAGTTCGAGTTAGAATTTAAGAACATAAAATAGAGCTACCATTTGAATATAGAGTGTAGCAAGCGGCAAATATAGCTGTGAATTATATTATATATGGCCTGCTATAGTTGTGAGGTCAAAATTAAAAGTAATTTTTACAGAGATTAAGAAATTGGGTCGTTGAAGTTAAAAATTGTGTTTGTCTTCAAGCGACTTGCAGAGTAGATTACAGTTCTGAAACTAATTTTTGTGCGTGTTCCATTACTTTATTTGTGGAACAAATAAATATACATGCAGAAATATCTCCCAGATTTCACTTAAAGTTTTCAAGTCACGATTGTGCGTAGTTTTCATGCAGATTAATATTGTTTACCTGTAACTTGATACCGACAGGTAAGCAGGAAGGTTCTGTTACTGGAAGATTCCAAAATGGTAATTTGAATTCGTAAACCAGTAACATATATCCTTTGTTATGTTTTATATTTATGCGTTCATGTAATTGTTATCTGACGAGCACATTCGCATGTAAATCAGAACACACGTTTTATTGTGAAGATCTTAAACACACACACATAACACACATGGACATTAACAAACAAATGACAGCCCATACGCTCACACACAAGAACAATCAAAACACACACACAAGCAAATCATAAACTGATATACATACACACAAGAAACTAACAAATATAGATCATGACTTATACACATACATACACAAAAATTAGAACACACTCACATCGCAATCTCAGAAATTGTGGGTTGTGATTTCTGAGGAGATTGTGATTTCTGTGTGGAGATTGTGATTTTTTGTTTGTGTAGATTGTGATTTCTGTGTGTAGATTGTGATTTTTGTGTGTAGATTGTGATTTTTGTGTGTGAAGATTTTGATTTCTATGTGGAGATTGTAATTGTGTGTGTGGAGACTGTGATTTCACACGTACATAAAATCACAACCCACACATTCATGCAAATTATAATCCACACTCGCGCACAAAAATCACACCCATACACACACTTACAAATTACAGCCTGCATACTTTAAGTATAATCCACACCAACCCACACGCATCAAACCCACACAGGTATTATAGCCAGGAACAAAACAATTCTGAGCAACACACTCACAAACATTCAAAGTCACAAACCACAAGCGCACTGACAAATCACAACCGGAAACCTACTTCTACAAATCACAACCGGAAACCTACTTCTACAAATCACAACCGGAAACCTACTTCTACAAATCACAACCGAAACCTACTTCTACAAATCACAACCGGAAACCTACTTCTACAAATCACTACACACACGCACGCATGCCCGCGCACACTTACACATCATCTAAATACAAACTTTTACAAACAAGGGTGTGAGAATCTGAATGCTGTTGATGGACTTCTCCATATAGAAAGAAACACAATTTCAGGAAGGAAGGAGGAAGGAAGGAAGGATGGAAGGAAGGAAGGAAGGAAGAATATATGATATATAGCACCAGTACTTTTTTTTGTTTATAGTTTTTTTTTGTTCTTTTTTTAATTATGTGATTTAATAGACCAGTGTTTTCTCGCTTTCTGGTAACAAAATACAACACTTATTTAAGGCTGGGTGAACCTAGAAGCCATCGGTCAGGATCGAACCTGACCCAAATAGACCACTACCCTAATGCGACTTTCCCTTAGAGAGAACCACTCTATAAAAACCAACAAAATAATCTGTAATTTGTTGACATATCTTGTCTGTTATTGGAAGTTACCACAACCTAATTCAGAAGTGTGTTATTGGTTACCTCCCAGTCTGCGAGCTTTTCTCTTAATTGACCCCATAGAGTGAATTGTATAACTGGGGAATCTGAGGATATCATATCACCCATGTTTTTCTATGATAGACTGAACATTTCGTCAGAAAAATTTGGTAAGATCTCTTTTTTTCTTTCCCCTTTGCTTCTTGTTGTCTTTTTACATTTCCCGCCATTGACATCCTACTGTCAGTTTCAAGATCTTTTATTTGCTCTTTCAAGAATGGGGGTGGTGGTGGTATTTCATGTTTTAACGTTCTTCACAATAAGACAAGGCAATAGGTCTTACCTATCATTACATTATAGATACCTTCGCAATAAGACAAGGCAGTAGGTCTTACCCATCCCTACATTATAGATACCTTTACAATAAGACAAGGCAGTAGGTCTTACTTATCCTTACATTACAGATACCTTTACAATAAGACAAGGCAGTAGGTCTTACTTATCCTTACATTATAGATACCTTCACAATAAGACAAGGCAGTAGGTCTTACCCATCCTTACATTATAGATACCTTTACAATAAGACAAGACAATAGGTCTTACTTATCCTTACATTATAGATACCTTTACAATAAGACAAGACAATAGGTCATACCTATCCTGATATTATAGATACCTTTGCAATAGACAAGACAATAGGTCTTACTTATCTTTACATTATAGATACCTTCACAATAAGACAAGGCAATAGATCTTAATAAAGTTATCTAGTGTAGGATTTTGCTTACACGGCGTATGTAACCAACACAAAAAGTTGTAAGGACAGAGAATTAAAGGTTTTACAGTCAATCCCCTCACCCCTTTGGCAGACTTTCACATTTCAGTGACAAGACAATCGCGTAGTCTCAAAGTGTACGGTGATATCCCGACAGAAAAATGACGTTTGACCTTACAAGAATATAAAGCAGGTCTACGCGCTATAATATTGTCATGTTATTGAGTTATTTGCGGATCATCATCACTGCACTCCGAATATGTTCATATGTGCTCAGATCCCCTCCTCAGCAAGTTCCGCAGTGTCCAGCGACTGACGACTCCAGTTCTATGTTGGTTGATAAGTCTTCTTACACGGCCACTAAGTTTTTCATTTCTTGCTGTGCCCATCCTAACTTCCATCTCTTTCATCCGAAGGAATGATATGGACTTATGGTTGTCGAAGTCCTGTGCCCGTCCTACATCTCGGAGGGCATTGATGATGTCTTCCCGATCCATGGTGACCGTCCTCAATGATAGCGCAGCTAGCCAATCTGTCCTGTGTGATGTGTAGTACTGGAAAATCCAATGTTTCCTGCACACTATTGTTTTTTTAAAACAATTTATATAAGAAATACTTATATTTGCAAAATCTGCTTTGCATTTTGGACTTAATATTTACAAATTCTCAAGGTCCTGGAAAATCTAAGACTGCATGCCAAATATGATGACATGATGCCAGATAGTTTTTGAGAAAATTGATTTTAAGTTTCGGTATAAATTTGTGAACAGATTATTAGTTCGAGCTGGTGGGTTATTTACAACGAGTGGTGGTGATCGTTTAGTCAAAGTGTGACTGCAGCCACGCATGGTAGGTTCTATACAACGAGTGGTGGTGATCGTTTAGTCAAAGTGTGACTCCAGCCAAGCCACACGTGGTAGGTTCTATATAACGAGTGGTGGTGATCGTTTAGTCAAAGTGTGACTCCAGCCACGCATGGTAGGTTCTTTTAATAACGAGTGGTGGTGATCGGTTAGTCAAAGTGTGACTCCAGCCAAGCCACACGTGGTAGGTTCTATATAACGAGTGGTGGTGATAGTTTAGTCAAAGTGTGACTCCAGCCAAGCATGGTAGGTTCTATATAACGAGTGGTGGTGATCGTTTAGTCAAAGTGTGACTCCAGCCACGCATGGTAGGTTCTACATAACGAGTGGTGGTGATCGTTTAGTCAAAGTGTGACTCCAGCCAAGCCACACGTGGTAGGTTCTATATAACGAGTGGTGGTGATCGTTTAGTCAAAGTGTGACTCCAGCCACGCATGGTAGGTTCTACATAACGAGTGGTGGTGATCGTTTAGTCAAAGTGTGACTCCAGCCAAGCCACACGTGGTAGGTTCTATATAACGAGTGGTGGTGATCGTTTAGTCTAAGTGTGACTCCAGCCACGCATGGTAAGTTCTACATAACGAGTGGTGGTGATCGTTTAGTCAAAGTGTGACTCCAGCCACGCATGGTAGGTTCTACATAACGAGTGGTGGTGATCGTTTAGTCAAAGTGTGACTCCAGCCAAGCCACACGTGGTAGGTTCTATATAACGAGTGGTGGTGATCGTTTAGTCAAAGTGTGACTCCAGCCACGCATGGTAGGTTCTACATAAGGAGTGGTGGTGATCGTTTAGTCAAAGTGTGACTCCAGCCACGCATGGTAGGTTCTACATAACGAGTGGTGGTGATCGTTTAGTCAAAGTGTGACTCCAGCCAAGCCACACGTGGTAGGTTCTATATAACGAGTGGTGGTGATCGTTTAGGCAAAGTGTGACTCCAGCCAAGCCACACGTGGTAGGTTCTATATAACGAGTGGTGGTGATCGTTTAGTCAAAGTGTGACTCCAGCCAAGCATGGTAGGTTCTATATAACGAGTGGTGGTGATCGTTTAGTCAAAGTGTGACTCCAGCCAAGCCACACGTGGTAGGTTCTATATAACGAGTGGTGGTGATCGTTTAGTCAAAGTGTGATCACATGGTAGGTTATACTTCCACAGTACTGAGCTTTTCTACATCGAGAAGCACACAAGTCACTATATCTGGATATCGCTGACAGAAAGAGCTCGCAACCGTTAGAGATTTATGACCTTCACAACAACGACTAGACCTTGACCCCCTACAAAACATGTCACTCGATTAAACGGTAAAATATGTTGGTCACAATAAACAACTTGATGACCTCACTTTTGAAGGGGATTGTTCCATGTAAACGAAGCGAGGATAAGACATGGAAGAAGGTGAGTGCAAGATACCACAGGGGAGCTGGGATTTACTACTGCAGACGCTGGGCATCTTGTGCAGGACAGAGACAGCTTCAATCTAAGCTGTCGTAGAAGCCAAGCTCCAACAAAAACAATGTGCTAGATGATGATAAAGATGATGGTGGTGGTGGTTGTGGTGGGAATGGTGATGATGATAATGATGATTAGTATTGATGATGATAATTATTGATGGTGGATGGTGTGTGGTGGTGGAGGTTGTAGTGGTGATGATGGTGATGATGATAGTGATGACGATGATGTTGATGGTGATGATGATAGTGATGATGATGATGATAATGAGGATGATGATAATGATGATGATGATGATGATGATAATGTTGATGCTGATGGTGATGATGCTGATGATGATATGACGATGACGATGATGCTGATGATGCTGATGTTGATGATGATGGTATGATGATGATATGATGATGGTGATCATGATGATGATATGATGATGGTGATGATAATGATGATGATGATGATGATGATGATGTGATGATGATGATGATGATGGTGATGATGATAACGATAATGATGATGATGATGATGATGATGCTTATATGATGATGATGATGATGATGATGATGATGATGATGGTGATGATGACGGTGATGATATGAGTTCTTTCAGTTGGCGGTGGTGGTAATAATAATGACGTGTCCTGATAGTTCATACATCTCGTCAAGCTAACATACTTTTCAATCCATTCTCTGTCACCCCGCCTGATTGGCACCGAGCCTGATTGGCACCGAGCCTGATTGGCACCGAGCCTGAATGCCACCCCGCCTGATTGACACGGAGCCTCATTGCCATCCCGCCTGATTGCCACCCCGACTGATTAGCACGGAGCCTGATTGCCACCCCGCCTGATTAGCACGGAGCCTGATTGCCACCCCGCCTGATTAGCACGGAGCCTGATTGCCATCCCGCCTGATTAGCACGGAGCCTGATTGCCACCCCGACTGATTAGCACGGAGCCTGATTGCCATCCCGCCTGATTAGCACGGAGCCTGATTGCCACCCCGCCTGATTAGCACGGAGCCTGATTGCCATCCCGCCTGATTAGCACGGAGCCTGATTGCCATCCCGCCTGATTAGCACGGAGCCTGATTGCCACCCCGCCTGATTAGCACGGAGCCTGATTGCCACCCCGACTGATTAGCACGGAGCCTGATTGCCATCCCGCCTGATTAGCACGGAGCCTGATTGCCACCCCGCCTGATTAGCACGGAGCCTGATTGCCATCCCGCCTGATTAGCACGGAGCCTGATTGCCATCCCGCCTGATTAGCACGGAGCCTGATTGCCACCCCGCCTGATTAGCACGGAGCCTGATTGCCATCCCGCCTGATTGGCACCGAGCCTGATTGGCACCGAGCCTGATTAGCACCGAGCCTGATTAGCACGGAGCCTGATTGCCATCCCGCCTGATTGGCACCGAGCCTGATTGCCATCCCGCCTGATTGGCACCGAGCCTGATTGGCACCGAGCCTGATTAGCACGGAGCCTGATTGCCACCCCGCCTGATTAGCACGGAGCCTGATTGCCATCCCGCCTGATTAGCACGGAGCCTGATTGCCACCCCGCCTGATTAGCACGGAGCCTGATTGCCATCCCGCCTGATTGGCACCGAGCCTGATTGGCACCGAGCCTGATTGCCATCCCGCCTGATTAGCACGGAGCCTGATTGCCACCCCGCCTGATTAGCACGGAGCCTGATTGCCATCCCGCCTGATTGGCACCGAGCCTGATTGGCACCGAGCCTGATTGGCACCGAGCTTGATTAGCACGGAGCCTGATTGCCATCCCGCCTGATTGGCACCGAGCCTGATTAGCACCGAGCCTGATTGCCATCCCGCCTGATTGGCACCGAGTATGATTAGCACCGAGCCTGATTGCCATCCCGCCTGATTGGCACCGAGTATGATTAGCACCGAGCCTGATTGGCACCGAGCCTGATTAGCACCGAGCCTGAATGGCACCGAGCCTGATTAGCACCGAGCCTGATTGGCACCGAGTATGATTAGCACCGAGCCTGATTGGCACCGAGCCTGATTGGCACCGAGTATGATTAGCACCGAGCCTGATTTGCACCGAGCCTGATTGGCACCGAGCCTGATTAGCACCGAGCCTGATTGGCACCGAGTATGATTAGCACCGAGCCTGATTGGCACCAAGTATGATTAGCACCGAGTATGATTAGCACCGAGCCTGATTGGCACCGAGCCTGATTAGCACCGAGCCTGATTGGCATCGAGCCTGATTAGCACAGAGCCTGATTGGCACCGAGTATGATTAGCACAGAGCCTGATTGGCACCGAGTATGATTAGCACCGAGCCTGATTGGCACCGAGCCTGATTGGCACCGAGCCTGATTAGCACAGAGCCTGATTGCCACCCCACCTGATTAGCACGGAGCCTGATTTTCACCCCACTTTATTGACACGGAGCCTGATTGCCACCCCACTTTATTGACACGGAGCCTGATTGCCACCCCACTTTATTGACACGGAGCCTGATTGCCACCCCACTTTATTGACACGGAGCCTGATTGCCACCCCACTTTATTGACACGGAGCCTGATTGCCACCCCACTTTATTGACACGGAGCCTGATTGCCACCCGACTTTATTGACACGGAGCCTGATTTTCACCTCACTTTATTGACACGGAGCCTGATTGCCACCCCACTTTATTGACACGGAGCCTGATTGCCACCCCACTTTATTGACACGGAGCCTGATTGCCACCCCACTTTATTGACACGGAGCCTGATTGCCACCCCACTTTATTGACACGGAGCCTGATTGTCACCCCGCCTGAATGCCACCCCGCCTGATTAGCACGGAGCCTGATTGCCACCCCACTTTATTGACACGGAGCCTGATTGCCACCCCACCTGATTGGCACGGAGCCTGATTGGCACCGAGCCTGATTAACACCCCACCTGATTAGCACGGAGCCTGATTAACACCCCACTTTATTGACACGGAGCCTGATTGCCACCACACCTGATTAGCACGGAGCCTGATTGGCACGGAGCCTGATTGGCACCGAGCCTGATTCCAGAAATCTCTAGAGTCGTTGAGCTTCGCTCTCATCATCACTTGCGGTGTAGTTCATGATGAGATTCATAAAGTGGGTTTTGTTTTAATTGGTGGCTACAGATACAAGTTATCTTCTTCACAGATGAAGTTGCGAGGATGCTTTGTGTCACTACCTTACGGCAAAGCCGCGATTATCTGCTCATTTTGACCCGAAGCATCCACCTACAGTTGGGATTAGTAGATTTCCATAACATTTTTTTGTCTACTCTTTTCAATTTTTTAACTGCCAAGGGCCCCTTAACGTGCGCGAGCGCACACGGGACCTCCTGGTTGTCGCCGTTTTCCCAGAGGACTAGACATGGGTATTACCCAGAGACCAGGGGAGGATAAAGCCGGAAATAAACCACGGATATGATTTTTGACAAATTACCATCGCCAGTTGTGTGCATCGAACCAGGGACCTTCTTGTCCAGAGACCGACGTCTTACCTCTAGACCACCCAATTCTCTCCCCACCCCCCCCCTTTATAACTAACTAACTATAACTAACTAACTACAACCAACTATAACTAACTAACTATAACTGACTATATCTAACTATAACTAACTATAATTAACTAACTATAACTAACTATAACTAACTATAACTAACTAACTACAACTAACTATAACTAACTATAAATAACTATAACTGCAACTAACTATAATTAACTAACTACAACTAACTATAACTAACTATAACTAACTGTAACTAACTAACTATAACAAACTATAATTAACTAAATATAATTAACTATAACTAACTATAAAAAACTATAACTAACTAAAACTAACTAACTATAACTAAATATAACTAACTAACTATAATTAACTAACTATAACTAACTATAACTAACTATAACTAACTAAAACTAACTATAAATAACTATAACAACTAACTATAATAACTAACTATAACTAACTATAACTAACTTTAACTAACTAACTATAACTAACTATAACTAACTATAACTAACTATTACTAACTATAACTAACTATAACTAACTAACTATAACTAACTATAACTAACTAACTATAACAACTAACTAACTATAACTAACTATAATTAACTATAACTATAACTAACTGTAACTAACTATAACTATAACTAACTATAACTAACTAAAACTAAATAACTATAACTAACTATAACTAACTATAACTATCTATAACTAACTATAACTAACTATAACTAACTATAACTTACTATAACTAACTATGACTAACTATAACTAACTAACTATAACTAACTATAACTAACTAACTATAACTAACTAACTATAACTAACTATAACTAACTATAACTAACTATAACTAACTATAACTAACTAACTATAACTAACTAACTATAACTAACTAACTATAACTAACTATAACTAACTATAACTAACTAACTATAACTAACTAACTATAACTAACTAACTATAACTAACTATAACTAACTAACTATAACTTACTATAACTAACTATAACTAACTATAACTAACTATAACTAACTAACTATAACTAACTATAACTAACTAACTATAACTAACTAACTATAACTAACTATAACTAACTATAAATAACTATAACTAACTATAACTAACTAACTATAACTAACTAACTATAACTAACTATAACTAACTATAACTTACTATAACTAACTAACTATAACTAACTAACTATAACTAACTAACTATAACTAACTATAACTAACTAACTATAACTAACTAACTATAACTAACTATAACTTACTATAACTAACTATAACTAACTAACTATAACTAACACACACCTACCTTTATCAACACACACAACCTCAATCAAAAACTCAAACAACTAGCGCATCACACACACCTACCTCCCCCCTCCCCCCCCCCCCCCCCGCCACAAACTCATCCATACACAAACAATTAGGCAACCATAAACACATCTGCCCCCCCCCCCCCACAAACATACCGACACAACTAGCCCATCATACAAATACCTACCCGTTCCCCCCCCCCCCAACTCACACAAACACAACTATCCACAGATCCCCACGATGAGAACAATCATCATTCTATATTTACAACCATTATTTGTGTGGCAGGAAACCGGAAACGAGCAGACAGTCCATCAACTCTCAGGCAGTGACGTTTACCCATACATCCCGCCATTTTCTTCCTGCCTCGTTCTCAGACTTCATTATAACGTTCAAGACTGACTGACATCGACAGAGCTAGCTTGTTTATCTTACTCTTCCTTTGTGTTCCTCCTGACAACGGAGCACCAGGTCGTCTTCTTTTATCGTCAGATACACCCATTCTTAGAGCTCGGTGCCCAATTTGAATTCTAATCTTTCACTGTTCTCTGACCTTTTTTAGTTGATCTCCTGTTGAAAGGAAGGCGGGGTAGAGGCGTGATTAAGTGGCTGGGAGATGGAGACCTAGAGGTCGAGATCGTTCTCTGGACAAGCTGACTTTAATGTACACTCTTTTCTTCCATAGATCGCCATCGCCATCAAGTTTGATCCAGTTGAAACTTAGTCCCCATGTCAGCCACTCTAACGTTTTCTCTGTCCCGTGCGAGATGTCCAGCGTCTGCAGCAGTCAATCCCAATTTGTGTTTGATATATTACGCCTATCTTCTTCTAGTCTTCCTCTCCCTCGTCTACTTGAAACTATGTCCACAATAATTATCTTATCTGCGTCATTATGTTGTTTTATAAGGCCAAAATATGTTGTCTCCCATGTTTTTTATTTTCTTTATTAGACGGTTCTATGAAATTGTCATTTCTTGTAAATTGACATGTTTGTTCTTTTTTGCCCAACCATTAAATGATTACCGGATATTTGTTTCTGGGAATGAAAGATGGTACAAGATAGTTCTGGCCACTTAAAGTAACACCGTATCCTTATCTGTTAAAGAATGAAAGATGGTACAAGATAGTTCTGGCCACTTAAAGTAACACCGTATCCTTATCTGTTAAAGAATGAAAGATGGTACAAGATAGTTCGGGCCACTTAAAGCAACACCGTGTCCTTAGCTCTTAAAGAAAGAAAGATGGTACAAGATAGTTCTGGCCACTTAAAGCAACACCGTGTCCTTAGCTCTTAAAGAAAGAAAGATGGTACAAGATAGTTCTGGCCACTTAAAGCAACACCGTGTCCTTAGCTCTTAAAGAAAGAAAGATGGTACAAGATAGTTCTGGCTACTTAAAGCAACACCGTGTCCTTAGCTCTTAAAGAAAGAAAGATGGTACAAGATAGTTCTGGCCACTTAAAGCAACACCGTGTCCTTAGCTCTTAAAGAAAGAAAGATGGTACAAGATAGTTCTGGCCACTTAAAGCAACACCGTGTCCTTAGCTCTTAAAGAAAGAAAGATGGTACAAGATAGTTCTGGCCACTTAAAGCAACACCGTGTCCTTAGCTCTTAAAGAAAGAAAGATGGTACAAGATAGTTCTGGCCACTTAAAGCAACACCGTGTCCTTAGCTCTTAAAGAAAGAAAGATGGTACAAGATAGTTCTGGCCACTTAAAGCAACACCGTGTCCTTAGCTCTTAAAGAAAGAAAGATGGTACAAGATAGTTCTGGCCACTTAAAGCAACACCGTGTCCTTAGCTCTTAAAGAAAGAAAGATGGTACAAGATAGTTCTGGCCACTTAAAGCAACACCGTGTCCTTAGCTCTTAAAGAAAGAAAGATGGTACAAGATAGTTCTGGCCACTTAAAGCAACACCGTGTCCTTAGCTCTTAAAGAAAGAAAGATGGTACAAGATAGTTCTGGCCACTTAAAGTAACACCGTGTCCTTAGCTCTTAAAGAAAGAAAGATGGTACAAGATAGTTCTGGCCACTTAAAGCAACACCGTGTCCTTAGCTCTTAAAGAAAGAAAGATGGTACAAGATAGTTCTGGCCACTTAAAGCAACACCGTGTCCTTAGCTCTTAAAGAAAGAAAGATGGTACAAGATAGTTCTGGCCACTTAAAGCAACACCGTGTCCTTAGCTCTTAAAGAAAGAAAGATGGTACAAGATAGTTCTGGCCACTTAAAGCAACACCGTGTCCTTAGCTCTTAAAGAAAGAAAGATGGTACAAGATAGTTCTGGCCACTTAAAGCAACACCGTGTCCTTAGCTCTTAAAGAAAGAAAGATGGTACAAGATAGTTCTGGCCACTTAAAGCAACACCGTGTCCTTAGCTCTTAAAGAAAGAAAGATGGTACAAGATAGTTCTGGCCACTTAAAACAACACCGTGTCCTTAGCTCTTAAAGAAAGAAAGATGGTACAAGATAGTTCTGGCCACTTAAAGCAACACCGTGTCCTTAGCTCTTAAAGAAAGAAAGATGGTACAAGATAGTTCTGGCCACTTAAAGCAACACCGTGTCCTTAGCTCTTAAAGAAAGAAAGATGGTACAAGATAGTTCTGGCCACTTAAAGTAACACCGTGTCCTTAGCTCTTAAAGAAAGAAAGATGGTACAAGATAGTTCTGGCCACTTAAAGTAACACCGTATCCTTAGCTGTTAAAAGAAGCTTACTATATAGCTGCATATTGTCTGAACGCCATGTTGGAAACGTTGGGTCACGCCAAGTGGCGTATGGGGAATATGGTGTTAGTGACCATCATTTGTATAGACCTTCTGCACATGATTTTTGGCGTAATGTGGTGAATACTACGCCGGTGCCGCTTCACTTTCCCAGAAAAAAAAAACCGGTACCTATTTAAGGTTGGATGAAACTCAGGATCGAACCCCACCTCTTGTCCTTAGTAGTTCACTAACCACTGAGCTATTCTTCTTGTACCTTTTAGCTCCCAGTGGAGCATAGGTCTTCAACAAACACTTTCCAAGTCGTTCTGTTTTTTTGCAATTCTTTTAAGATCATTCCATGTCTTCCCCATCATCTTCATCTCTGCTTCGATCTGTCTTCTCCAAGAATTCCTTGGTCTTCCTCTTTGTCTTTTCCCCTGGGGATTCCAAAATAAGACCTGTTGTGTAATACTCTCAGTTGGCTTCCGTAGTGTGTGTCCTATCCATCGCCATCGTCTTCGCTGTATCTCTTTATCCACTGGTATTTGACCGGTACATTTCCATAATTCCACGTTAGTAACTTTGTCCTGCCATTTTCATCCCTTTATTCTGCGCAAGCATCCATTAATGAAAGTCTGTACCTTCGTGATTGTCAATTTTGTTATTCTCCATGTTTCACAGCCATATAATAGGACCGACTTAACATTTGAGTTGAAAATTTGTATTTTTGTATTTAGCCTAATTCCTTTGGATTTCCATATGTTTCCCAGTGCAATGAAAGCTCCTCTTGCTTTTGATATCCTTATTTTGGTATCATTTTCTGTTCCTCCCTCTTTATCTATATTACTGCCCAAATATATGTAAGAGTGTACGTCTAGTAGTGGTATTTCTCCTAGTTTTATTTGGTTATTGCCAACTGCATTAATTCTCATAATGTTGGTCTTATCTCTATTAATCTTTAGTCCTAGCTGTTGTGATCTCTCATCTAATATACTCATTTTATCCTGCATCTGTTGATGGCTGTGTGATAGGAGAGCTATGTCATCAGCAAAGTCTAAATCATCATTTGGTCAGTGACCACTGGATCCCATTTCTGTTGTTTTGAGTTATTTTCATAATCCAATCTATGGCCAGTAGAAAGAGAAATGGGGACAGAAGGCATCCTTGCCTTACTCCTGTTCTTATTTCAAATGCTTCTGTAAGCTGTCCTTCATGCACCACACTACATTTTGTTCCTTCATACATTGTTTTTATCAGGTTAATAAACTTTATGGGGATTCCGTAATGACTCAGCAACTTCCAAAGCATTCTTCTGTCTAAACTATCAAATGCCATTTCGTAATCTATGAATCCAATATAAAGTGGGGATTTTAGTTCTAAACTTTGTCACTGAGCTATTGCGGTTCCTATATTGGTGCTAATGGTAACGTTAACGTAACGAATGACCAAGAGACTTGGTCTGTCTCTGCCTCTTTTACCTTGTATTTCCCACTCCAGGATTACTTTTAGTAGGCTGTTGTGTCTTTTAGCATGGCCAAAAATCGCATTTGTCTTGTTTGAATTGTGTTTAGTAGTTCTCTTTTCATTTTTATTTGTTCTTCATCGTTTGTTTTCTTTTCTTTCCATTCAATTCTACCTATTCTTCTATATATCCACATTTTAAAGGCTTCAATTCTCTGTTCTGTTTTCTTGTCTAATGTCCTTGTTTCAGCAACATATAGGAATATTGAGAGAATATAACATTTTGCTACTCTTAGTTTTAGCCCTGGTGTTATTTGTTTTGATGTTAGTATGTTCTTCGTGACATTAAAATTACTTTTTGCCATTCCTATTCTTTTGTTTATTTCAATTTTACATTTTCCAATATTGGTTATAGTATGGCCGAGGTAGCTCTAGTTCTGAACTGTATCCAGTTCTTTTCCTTCAATTTTGATATCCACTTGTGGGTTCTAGTATTTTCTTTGTTTATGATCATAGTTTTAGTCTTTCTGATATTCATATTTAATCCATATGTTTTACTTGCCATGTATCATCCACGCAAAGTAAAACAGCGAGAGAGGTCCCTAGAGATACACGTATCCGTAGAGAGATGTGACGTCCACACTCCCACGTCATCGCTTCTTTACTCTGCCGTTTTTATCTGCTCTCTGTGAATTGACTTCATCTTCCAGTTTAGCATCAGGTCATACTTTGATATGCTACAATCATGTGCTATAATTTTGTGTTATTTTATTGTGCTAAGATCTTGTAATATAATGATATGCTACAATCTAGTACTACAATTGTGTGCTATATTATTGTGCTAGCTCTTGTAATATAATCATCGTGTGCTACGATCCAGTGCTAGATT
This sequence comes from Megaustenia siamemsis, assembly GCA_032433765.1. Classification (NCBI taxonomy): domain Eukaryota; kingdom Metazoa; phylum Mollusca; class Gastropoda; order Stylommatophora; family Ariophantidae; genus Megaustenia; species Megaustenia siamemsis. The sequence goes on along the minus strand of JAVIAB010000117.1, from coordinate 34,790,641 downwards.
TATCAGTTTTAGTCACTCCAGCTGATAGAGGCTATCCTAAAAATTAACTCTCCTATCATACTGAGAGAACCCTCAACTGCTGCTTCTTGTTTAGTTCCAGCATTGTAAACGTTGATAAGAATTAACATCTTCATTTGTCGGTATTTGAATGGTTGCTATAGAAATAGAGATTTTGCAAATGTTGTGTTCCCTGTTTGTAAAGAATTCACTTGACTTGACTTAATCCCCTTGTTAGCCGTGAGCTATAAGCTCTTTACAGCTTAATGCCTCTCGCATGAAGGTGCAGGTCCTTCTCAGTTGTACAGCTCAGAGTACAGTTTGCTATTGGTGGATGGAAGTAGTGGAAGTAACATGCTCCGTCGGTTTTGTAAATGAGGACAGTGTAGTAGCAGGTGATCTATTGTCTCAGATTGTTGACGGCAGTGTCTGCAGATTGGGTCATGTTATGTTTTTATTCTGCTCAGATGTTGATTGGTAGGAGCATGGCCTGTTCTGAGCTGGAATATCAGGCTTTGATCCCTTCGCCTCAGCTCTCACACAGGGTCGAGGGGGTCTGGTTTTGTTTGATATCTGTAGAGTAGGCGTCCAGTCTTAGCTGAAGCCCACATATTTAACCATTCCTCGTGGTAGTTGTTTCTCAAAATTTGCTTACATGTTTTGAGGCTAACTTGAACAGGGAGCTGTGGTAGAGATGCTCCCAGTTTAGCCAACCTATTCACTCTCTCATTTCCTGCAATGCCGATGTGACCAGGGATCCATTGTAGGGTTACAGCCACGCCATAGGTAGTGGAGAGTTGGTTGGATAAAGATCTTATATTGGAAAACTCGGATGTTATTCCGCTTTCAATTGCTTCGAGTGCTGATTTTGAATCCGAGAAAATATATATATCTTCCGGTGCGATGGTGTCACATTCAAAGTCTACAAATATCCTTCTGAGTGCTCTCTCTATTGCTATAATTTCTGCAGAGTATTTGGAGCAGTATTCTCCGCATGGACCGTAAATTTGGGGGTAGTCGTCTGGGTGAGAGTAGGGATACTGGACAACAGCACTTAACCAGCATTTAGGGTGGCCTTGAATGCAGATCCATCAGTATAAACGTGGACGGCATTACGTGGATACTGGTCAATGGTTTCCAGTGATATAACTGCTGCCGCACTCCTCCACTCTAATTCCTCATCTGTCCTTAAAGGGGATGTTAAAGGGCGGAGTTTGTGTCACTTATTACAACAACTTATCTGCAACAGCGAACATATACCAGATTCCCGCTAAAATCAATATTCATAGCCCTACCAAAGAAATCTGGTGCGATTGAATGCGATGATCATCGCACAATAAGCCTTATGAGTCACATGACTAAGATATTACTAAGAATCATTATGTCAAGAGTGCGAAACAAAATCAGTCCCGAAATTAGTGAAAAACAGTGTGGTTTTGTTGGAGGTAAGGGAACGAACAATGCCATATACTGAAGGGAGGTCAAAAAGTAATGCACACCAATTTTTTTCTCGGAAACTATTCGGGCAAAATGTGTGAAATTTTCACAGATTGTAGCTGAACATCCCCTTTACACTACCTATTTGTCAACATAATCTCCGTCCAAGCGTATTGCCTTACGCCAACGCGAAACTAGGTCATGAATGCCTCGTTTGTACCAAGTTTTGTCCTGCTCGCGTAGCCATTTTTTAACTGCACGGATGACATCCTCATCATTGTCAAAGTGTTTCCCACGCAGGAATTTTTTGAATGGTCCAAACAGATGGAAATCTGAGGGAGCCAGATCAGGGCTGTAAGGAGGATGGGGCAGTACAGTCCAACCAAATTTGTTGATTGCTTCCCGTGTTACCAGACTTGTGTGAGGGCGTGCATTGTCATGTTGAAGCAACAAATCTGCAGATGGCTTATTAGGCCGAACTCTGTGGAACCGATTTTTGAGTTTTGTCAGTGTATTGATGTAAGCTGTCGAGTTGATTGTCTCACCTCTTGTCATTACATCAACCATAATCACACCATCAATGTCCCAGAAGACAGTGATCATCACCTTTCCGGCTGATGGAGATGTTTTGAATTTTTTTCTTTTGGTGACTGCGGATGATGCCATTCCATTGACTGCATTTTTGTTTCAGGCTCATAATAATGTGCCCACGTTTCGTCACCGGTAACAATTTTTGACAAAAACATTTCTCCTTCAACACCGAA